>CAUYQV010041166.1:0-19861 GCA_963574575.1 Galagoides demidoff
CGGGCGCCTGTGGTCCCAGCTACTTGGGAGGCAGAGGCAGGAGACACGCTTGAGCCCAGGAGTTGGAGGTTGCTATGAGCTGTGATGCCATGGCACTCTACCCAGGGGGATAGCTTGAGGCTCCGTCTCAAAAAAAAAAAATAGCCAGTCATTGTAGAGGGCTCCTATAGTCCTAGCTACTTGGGAGGCTGAGGCCAGAGTTGGAGGTTGCTATAACTGAGTTAGGAGGCTTAAGCCCAAGAGTTGGAGGTTGCTATAACTGTGACTCCATGGCACTCTACTAAGGGAGACATATGAGACTCAAAAAGAATTTTTTTTTTTACAAGAGAAACAGTTTATGAATTGATGAAATTCAATTTTATCAAATCTCAAGTATTAAAATGATTAATTTGAAAACATAAAAGCATTCAAATTTGTCTATAACTAATGTAATGATGGTGTACAAAGATACATAAAATATTTTTCAATGTCTTAAAATTCATAATTATGTAGAATTATGTGTTCCCTCATGAATGGCAATTTTAAGAAATCATTACATTTGGTTTGGGTAACTGTGTTTATATTAGACAGATCTAAGTCATTCATACTGTATGCCAGAACATTTAACTCTGGATATGCTATTACACTGAGAATAAAATTTTCACCTCACATCCTTCCTGGAATGTAGAAGGATAAAAAAGGAGAGAAGAAAGGGAAAGAAAAAATAGGAAGAAGGGGGAAGGAGAAAAACGGAGCAAGAAAGGAAGAGGAGAGAAAACATTACATGTTAGATTAATTATTGTTTCCTGCTATTTAAATCTTGATTACCACCAAAAATGGTCTGGCCCTGGTACGATGCCTGACATATGTTGGGCTCAGCAGGTGAACTGGCCTTTAGATAATGGGAATTTTATAAAGTTAAAATGGCTGGGTGCAGTGGCTCAGGGCTGTAATGCTAGCACTTTTGGAGACTGAGGTGGGAGGATCACTACATGCCAGGAGTTCAAGACCAGCCTGAAAACAGCGAGACTTCCATCTCTACAAATTAAAAAAAAAAAATTAGTTGAGCATGGCAGTGAGCACCTGTAGTCATAGCTAATTGGGAGGCTGAGGTAGGAGGATTGCTTGAGCCCAGGACGTTGAGGCTACAGAGTGCTGATGCCACTGCACTCTAGCCTGCACAACAGAGTGAGACTCTGTCTCAAAAAAAGGGGGAGGTTTAAACTGTAAAGCTGACTAATTAGAACTATGTTGAATATATAATCTGTATTTCTTGCCCAATGCTTACAGCATCAGGTGGATGGGTGTGGCACTTTCTAAACAGGCTTTGCCATCAACTAGCCTAGTAGTGAAACCATGTATGTGGAAACTAGTGTATAACTGTGAAGTATTTCCACCATGAACATAGTAGCATGGGTTCTTTGGATAATCCTAGCAGTGGTAATGTGCACATTAAAACTTGTGGCTCAGGTTGAGCTAGATAAGTCAGGGAAGGGTGTTCACGGCCTGACGTGCCAGGCTCTGGGCTTACAGGCAGCAAGCTTCGAGGGTGGGATTTGGCATCAGTGTACCACTTCAGCCCTCCTGGTGTGGCCACGAGTCAGAATGTACTGCTTTGATCCACGGCCTTCTCCAAAAGATGCATCATGACTTATCTCCACGCTTGCACAATGAAGGATGCAACATCTTTCTTAACTTGCTTAAGGAATGTCACAAAAATGTAAGAGTTCAGAAAAATGACTGTAAAGCCAAAATGAAACTTAGGTATGTAGGTGTAACACCCTGATGTAAAATGTTATTTCCATTAATGGAAGGGAATAATGATGTTTTAGTTATGGGTCTGAGCTTAGGAAAGGTTAGCATTGATGTGGGTGATATTTCATCTTCTTTTATGATTAATAAAAATCAAGCATGGCAATGTTAGGGAACTTCTGAAATGATATGAAATAGCTGGAATACATGTTCTTTTTGTTTGTTTGTTTTTGGCTGGGGCCAGCGCCCTACTCTTAGAGCCACAGGTGCCACCCCTGCAATACAGGCTCTTAAATAAAATGTGTTCCCTCTTCTAATTATAGGGTGCTAGAACAATTATATTCAGGTCCAACTCTTCTGATCATAATGGAATTATTCTGAGGTTATCTGCTTTTTGATGGCTACCATTCTATGTTGAATAGTAATATAAATAGTTAATGTAATTAAATGTTCAGTATATTTGATTTATGATTGGCCTAATCTGATGTATTTACTTAATTGTTAATGGAATGGAAGTAAAATTCATGGTTAACACACAAACAGAAAAGGAAACTATATGTGAAATTCATAAATCAAGCTAATATTTTATTTTTTTGAGACAGAGTGTCACTTTGTCACCCTTGGTAGAGAGCTGTGGTGTCACCGCTCACAGCAACCTCAAACTCTTGGGCTTAAGCAATTCTCTTATCTCAGCCTCCCAGGTGCCCACTACAATGCCTGGCTATTTTTTTTTCTGTAGTTGTCATTGTTTAGCTGGCCCAGGCTGGGTTCCAACCCACCAACCTTGGTGTATGTGGCTGGCACTGTAACCACTGTGCTATGGGCACCAAGCCTCAAGCTGATATTTTAAAATAAACAAACTTGTGGCCCAGCAATAATGGAAAACATGTAAGTAGGTCTAATGGCTATTAAATTAGAATTATAAAAATGCTATAATTCCTGAAAGTCCTCTAAAAGAACATAGGATTCTATTTTTTTTTTTTTTTAGAGACATAGTCTCACTTTATCTCTCTCAGGTAGAATGCTGTGGTGTCACAGCTCACAGCAATCTCCAACTCCTAGGCTTAGGCGATTCTCTTGCCTCAGCTCCCGAGTAGTTGGGCTACAGGCACCTGCCACAGCACCCAACCATTTTTTGTTACAGTTTGGCCAGAGCTGGGTTCAAACCTGCCACTCTCAGTATATGGGGCTGGCGCCCTACCCACTGAGCCCTAGGCCCCGCCCTGAACATAGGATTCTTATTAAAATAAAAAGGATGATATAAAAATGCAAATATTTTTTATGAACAGCTGTAATTGTTCTTTAAGAGCCTACAATACAACAAAAGGTAGAGAATTTAAGGTGGTGAGTTAGAGAGGCCAAAGGAGCAAAAAAAGGGGAGATGAAATGTGACCAAGTTGCCTTCAGTCTATGGGCTCTAAATTGTGTTTCATCAGTTTGTCAGAGATGAAAATCACAAGAATGTTTTCACTATCCAAGATCTTATGGAAGAACCCTATGAATGTACAAGGAAAATTACTCATGGAGTGAGGGAAGGAAAGAAAAGGTTTCTCACGACAGTTGTATAATTATAAACTATAGATGCAAACTTGAAAAAATTCTAAATATCAAAAATAAACCAGTTAAATAAATGGTGTTACACCTGTATGGATAGACCCATATTCTATGTAATGGAATACTACAAAGGCATTAAAAGAAATACAATGAAATCTATGTCTGCTGACATCATACAGATTTATATGCCATTTTTATAAAGACATCTAGAAGAGTATCATACATCAGTGATTACCTCTCTTGGAAATAGTTTGGGACAGGTAAGAAAATAATTAAATTCATTCATATAATTTTCTATTTATTTATTAGAGACAGTCTCACTTTGTCACCTTCAGTAGAGTGCTGTGGCACTCACAGCAACCTCTAGCTCTTGGGCTTAGGTGATTCTCTTGCCTCAGCCTCCCCAGTAGCTGGGACCACAGGTGCTTGCCACAGTACCTGGCTTTTTTTTTTTTGAAGTTTGGCTGGGGCTGGGTTCGAAACTGCCACCCTTGGTATATGAGGCCAGCACCCTACTCAAAGAGCCAAAGGCGCTGGGTCTTTTTATGGTTTTGTAGAGACAGACTCTCACTCTATGGTCCTCGGTAGAGTGCCATGGCATCACAGCTTGCAGCAACCTTCAACTCCTGGGCTTAGGTGATTCTCTTGCCTCGGCCTCCCGAGTGGCTGGGACTACAGGCGCCCACCACAACGCCTGGCTATTTTTTTGTTGCAGTTTGGCTGGGGCAGAGTTTGAACCCACCACCCTGGGTATATGGGGCCTATGCCCTACCCACTGAGCCACAGGTGCTGCCCCCGGGTCTTTTTATTTTTTAACACAAATTTTTTTATGATAAATATTGTTTCAAGAATAACATCGAGACTGTCATCTAGTAAAGATCATCATTTTTAGAAACTGTTTCGTTGGCTTGGCGCCTGCTGCTCAGCAGTTAAGGGTGCTGGCCACATACACAGGGGCTGGAGGGTTTGAACCTAGCATGGGCCTGCTAAACAGTAATGACGACCAGAACAAAAAAAAAAACCAGGCATTGTAGCAGGTGCCTGTAATCCCAGCTACTTGGGAGACTGAGGCAAGAGAATCGCTTAAGCCCAAGAGTTTGAGGTTGCTGTGAGCCGTGACACCATGGCACTCTACCAAAGGTCACATATTGAGAGTCTGTCGCAAAAAAAAAAAAAGAAAGAAAGAAAAAGGAAGAAACGGTTCCATCATTGCTATGTGTAATTAAGTGAAAGGTATCTCTAGGGATAAGGATATCTTGGGCACTCGACCACCTGAGTTACAGGTATGTGCCACCACACTGGGCTTTTCTTCGTCTTTTCTTTTTGTGAAAAGTTAATGGAGAAAAAGACAAGTACTCAGATAACCTCACAAAGGTAGACTGAAAGGACTACAGGAAAGGTTTGTAGTTCTATGCAGGTTCGGAGGACAAAAAAAATTGTACCCAGTTGGGTAGAACAGAAAAACATTGGTAACCTTTCAGCAGGAAGGAGAGAGGACAACCCCTCAGGCAAAGTACCAGTCTGAGTGAAAGCACAAAACTGGAAAAGGGAAGAGTGTTTCTAGAACTAATAATGACAGTATCCAAGGGCTTAGTACATGCCAGGCACTGTTTTCAGCTCTTTACAGGTGTTATTTCACAGTAGGCTTTCAAGGAGGTGTTACAATTTTCATCTTAGAGACAAGAAAGAGGCACAGAAAATGTGAGGCATTTTGCTCAGGATCACCCTGCAGGTTAAGAGCCATTGGCAGGATCCATAAACAGTTGAGCTTTTCGTCCTCACAATCCTGCCTCATGTGAAGGGTCTGAATGGCCTTAGGATGCTTTCAGAGCGTGCAGCAAGGCATTACTTGGTGCAATTGAGAAGTCATGGGAAAAATTAAGCTTTCCTCATCTACCACATAGCTTTCTAAAACCCGGCTAATAAACCACGCCACTCTCCCTCCCCATAGAAGGGGAGATGCCTCTCCCAGTGAGAAGTGCTGTGCTTTCCCACCAGCTGTGATCCTATTTAAATATGAAAATTTTCCATTTTTTTTTTCTTTTTAGCAATGATGAGTTTTTCTGTGTTGCGCAGGCTAGTCTTGAACATTTGGGGCTCAGACTATCCTCCTTCCTCAGCCTCCTGAGTTACAGGTTATGTGCCGCCACACTGGGCTTTTCATTGTCTTTTCTTTTTGTGAAAAGTTAATTCATATGGTTCAAATCTTGAATGATGCAAGAGTATGCCCTGAGAAGTTTCTTCTCCACACACCTGCCCAAGACAATCATGTTACTTCTTGAACATAACTAGGGCTTTCCAGCTCTCAGTATTATTCTTCCAGCACTATCTTAGAGACAATTACGTAGAATTATGTATAAAGAGGCCAGGCATGGTGGCTCATGCCTATAGGACTCTGGGAGCCTGAGACAGGTGGATTGTTGGAGGTCAGGAGTTTGAGACCACCTAAGCAAGAGTGAAACCCTGTCTCTAAAAACTAGCTGGGCATTTTAGTCCCAGCTACTCAAGAGGCTAAGTCAAGAGGATCACTTTAGCCCAGGAGTTGGAAGTTGCTGTGAGCTGTGATGCCACAGCACTCTCCCAAGGGCAACATAGTCAGACTTTGACTAAAAAAAAATTATTATGTATAAAGAGATTCCTTATTGTTTTGTTCCAGCTGCACTGGATATATGGACCATAAGTTATTTAACCTGTCTTCTATTAATAGACAATTCATTCTTTACCATTACAAATAATATTGCAATAACTATTCTTGTTCCTATGTCATGTTCCATGCATGCAGATCTATAGAATAACTTAGAATTGACAACTTAGTTATAATATTAATTGTAATCACTTGTCAAATTGCCTTCCCTTGTGGTTATACTAATTTACACTCCCACAAATCAGTAAGTGCCCATTTTCTCATACCCTTTTTAAGACTGCATACTACCAAACACATCAAATTTTTACTCAAAAGTTTTTGAGACCCACATTACTACCTGTAGCTCTAGTTCATGCATTTTTAATGACCGGGTACTATTAAATGTATGTATCTGCATGTCTACTGATGAATAAGTAGGTTCATCTTTGACACTGTGTGGGAGTGTTCTCCTGCCTGGACATTCACTTAAAATGTAATTCAGTTTAAAAAACTCTTTGTCAAGCCCAAGTATACAGAGATGAACAAAGCATGTTCTCTGTTCTAGAGGTATGCAGTCTTTGGGATAAACAGAAAGCATTGGTGGGCCACGAGGAGAAAGAGTTACACTGCACACATACAAACATAATGGAATGGACAAAACCCTTGTCAGAGCATGTGATCCATGATGTTTCTTGAGGGAATGAATGAACTAATAAATCGATGAGTTAGAAACTGATTGATTGCAAGCCATGCTAAATATTTAGGTATGGACTCTAAGGGACTGTAATCGGCATTCCTCACTACTAATCACACACACTAAGGGAAAACAAAGTTCTTGAACACCTGAGAAATCCAACTCCAGTCTTGGGCCATCAGATCATGACCTTAGATAAGTGGGTTAGACTGACAATAGTCTCTAGCTGCTTTTAAACTCTGGTTACTTTTTTGGTTTTCATATAATTTGAACCAATAGCCTCAATCTTTCAGTTAGTTAAAGAAACTCCATGTAAAGGCTAATTTTTTCAGCTTATAAATGTAAACAGTACCCATTAGTCACCTTTTGAATTGCACAGAAACTCCCAGCTGGAGTTTCTACCTCCTCAACTACCACACCCTATCTATATTTACACTGAGTTAAGAATAAATCTGGCTAAGGTTGTTTTGTCATTACAATAACTTACCAGTTATTTAAAGCTCAAGTTCAAGTTCATATACTGTATTCTGATTCTCTAATCAGTTGTCATAGCCTAACAAGGAGGCAGCTCCCATGAAAGACTACGTAATATCAACTATCCACAAGTGGCAAGTTTTGGCATGGACCATTACTTAATATTTGAGTAATGATGGATTTTGTGGCTGAAGTAAAGGAGCATTTAATGTGGTTAACTTTACAGATGCCATGCTTAGAAATTCCCGGGCAAAATTACACACATACTCTGGTATTTATCTTTGTAACATAGGAGCGGAATTCACTCCAAAACTTTTATAATTATAGAGACGAGAAAACAATTTTATATTTTCAGAGATGTTTTATTTTTCTCCTACCTTGTGTCTTAGACTAGGACTTCATTTTAATGATTCAATCTCCTCTTATTATTTACCCATCTTTCAAATTGAAAGTCTGCACCAAGACTTCATGGATAGAGCCATTTCTGGACAATTTTTCTTGGCACCAACTTCATGTTGACTAAATAAGCTATAAATTTAATACATTATGCATTCAACAAGTGTTAATTACATGCTACAGAATGAATAGCACAGAGACTAGGCATCTGCTAGATCAGTGGTTCTCAACCTTCCTAATGCTGTAGTCCTTTGATACAGTTCCTGTGAGTCATGACCCACAGGTTGAGAACTGCTGCGCTAGATAGATGCATGCACTCATATCTAAAAAGATTACTCTTAAAATATATTCATGTGGCTTGGCACCTGTGGCTCAATCAGCTAAGGCGCCAGCCATGTACACCTAAGGTGGCAGGTTCAAATACCCAGCCCGGGCCCGCCAAACAACAATGATGGCTGCAACCAAAAAATGGCCGGGTGTTGTGGTGGGCACCTGTGGGCCCAGCTACCTGGGAGGCAGAGGCAGGAGACTCGCTTGAGCCCAGGAGTTGGAGGTTGCTATGAGCTGTGATGCCATGGCACTCTACCCAGGGGGATAGCTTGAGGCTCCATCTTAAAAAAAAAAAAAATTCATGTACTGACAGTCTCATAATTTAGACAGAAGCCTTGCCATGAAGTATACCAATGTCTGAAAAAGGAATTCTTATTAAGAACTATCAGAAGTGCACAACTTTGAAAATTCATTTGTCATAGTATATAAAGGATATGCCATTATATTGATTAATTTCTGAAGGAGCAAAAATTAGCTTAGGTCTGAGACAAAGAAAAAAAATCTGCCAATAAGTTATTCATGATATCAAGAATTTTAAATAGAATTTAAAGAGGAAAACCCAATTGAGCTTAATAGTTTCCTTGTGTGAAATGGCAGTTTGTTGTGATAGATTACAGAAGGGATGTAAAACAGTCTAATACATCATGGATACTCGTTCATTTATCTCCGTTCCCTACCATGCCACCTCCCCAGTCCTCTGGAGCAACCCAATGAATAATTTCAGGGCTCTTTGACTCTGCAGGTCAGAGCAAGGCACAGCTAAAACTATGGGGCACGTGAAGAATTAAGAAGAGTTATTAATGTTTATAAATGCATAAATATGGTTAGTCAGAATTCACATTTGATATCACAATAAAGTTAATATAATCAGTGATAAGTTAGGGTATAAGTTATAATAACTAAAAAAGTGGTATTGAAATGTTTCTTGGCTCGGAGCCCATAGCGCAGTGGTTACGGCACCAGCCACATACATAGAGGGTGGTGGGTTTGAATGCAGCCAGGCCAGATAAACAACAATGACAACTGTAACAAAAAATAGCTGGGTGTTGTGGCAGGCACCTGTATTCCCAGCTACTTGGGAAGATGAAGCAAGAGAATTGCTTAAGCCTAGAAGTTTGAGGTTGCTGTGAGCTGTGACGCCAAGTACTCCACCAAGAGTGACAAAGACTCTGTTTCAAAAAAAAAAAAAAAAGGTTTTTTTTTGTTTAGCAGGCACTGGCTGGGTTTGAACCCTTGATGCACAGGGCTGGTGCTCTAACAATTGAGCTACGGGTGCCCAGCCTTGAAATGTTTCTAACACAAAGAAATAATAAATGTACGAGGGGATAGATAAGGTACTCTCATTTGATTAATACATATTGTATGCCTGTATCAAAACATCATACGTATCCTATAAACATATCACTATTATGTACCCACAATTTAAAATAAAAATTAAAGGCTGGGCACAGTGACTCACGCCTATAATCTTAGCACTCTGGGAGGCCAAGGTGGGTGGACTGCTTGAGATCATGGGTTCAAGACCAGCCTGAGCAAAAAGCAAGACCCCTGTCTTTACTAAAAATAGAAAAACCATGGCAAAAAGATCACTTGAGCCCAAGAGTTGGAGGTTGCTGTGAGCTATGATGCCATAGCACACTACCAGTAAGCATGCCACTGATTCATGTCATTCACAGAAAAGACAGAGCACTCAAAGATGAAAATGAAGAAAAAACTGAGGCAGGAGGATGGGGGGGAACTAGGAATTAGCTTGAGAATCTGTCTTAAAATAATAAAGAAAATAAAATTTAAAAAAAAACAATAGTCATTAATTCACAATTTATCTTTCAAGTATATGAGAAAAGATGATTATTTACAAATTTTAGCCTACTGTCCAGAAACACAAGGAAATAAAAGCAGAAAGTAAAAGTTAATTTACTCATCTCAGAAGCAGAAGTTATCAGTTCTGCCTTCTGGTCTCACCCTCTCATTTCCTTCTCTCGCCTTTAATTCCTAGTTCCCCCTATCATCCTGCCTCAGCCTTTTCTTCAATTTCATCTTTGTGTGCTCTGTCTTTTCTTTCAGTGACATGAATCAGTGGCATGCCTAGCACCTTGACCCCTGGAAGAGATCACTTTTACCACCTTCTTCCTCTAAAGGAAAAAATATTTTTAATAATTAAGAGATGAGGCTGGGCACCTGTGGCTCAAGTGGCTAAGGCGCTAGCCACATACACCTAAGGTGGCAGGTTCGAATCCAGCCTGGGCCTGCCAAATAACAATGATGGCTGCAACCAAAAATAGCCAGGCATTAGGGCAGGTGCCTGTCATCCCAGCTACTTGGGAGGCTGAGGCAGGAGACTCGCTTGAGCGCAGGAGTTGGAGGTTGCTGTGAGCTGTGATGCCATGGCACTCTACCCAGGGGGACAGCTTGAGGTTCTGTCTCAAAAAAAAAAAAAAAAAAGAGATGAAAATGTGGACCATAGGAAATGAAGATATTGAAAACTATTTTATTGGTCTTCATTTGTATAGTTATGCCATTAAAAATTTATCAAGTAAAAATTTAAATATTATGGTGCAAAATGGGAACAAGTAATAAGTGAATATGACTCAATTACCTAAATGTGCTTTACTGAAAAAAAGAGAGGAAGGGACATGAGGAAATACTTGGAAAGAACCCCACAAGGTTCAGAGTGATCTGCATGTAGGACGATAGAATTAAAGTCATTCAATTTTTGTCTTGCCAACTTTAATAACCACAGTGCTATTATATTTTGGATCTGCTGTTTAGAGCTACAATTGTATAGTATCACAGGAGTCAGAGACATAACCTGTGCATAAAACAAGCTGGAGTAATGGAGAATTAAGCATGAACTCTGAACATGAACACATGTGTAAAGCTTAGTTGTTTTTTTTTTTTTTTTTGAGACAGTCTTACTTGGTCATCCTTGGTAGAGTGCCATGGCACAGCAACCTTAAACTCTTGTGTTCAAGTGATCCTCTTTCCTCAGCCTCCCAAGTATGCGGGGACTACTGGTGCCTGCCACAATGTCTGGCTAATTTTCTTCATAGAGATGGGGTCTCACTCTGGCTCAGTCCAGTCTCAGACCTATGAGCTCAGGCAATCCACCCCCACCTTGGCCTCCTTAGTGCTGGGATTACAGGTGTGATCCAACACACCCAGCCTAAAGCTTAGGTTTTTGTTTCTTGGGTTTTTTTTTTTTTTGCAGTTTTTGGCCGGGGCTAGGTTTGAACCTGCTACCTCCAGCATATGGGGCTGGCGCCTTACTCCTTTGAGCCACAGGCACTGCCCCTAAAGCTTAGTTTTTTAACTTAGTGTGTTGGGGGGCTGAGTTTTTTAAACTAACTTTCTTGTCAAGTATATTTGTTAAAATATAAATAAAAACGTGCTAATTTAAGGCACACTTAAAATTAAATTCTATTAAGATTCAATAAAAAACCACAGCATTTATTTAGTTAGAACTTAAATCAGTGATTCTTAAGGCAATTTTCCCTCTTGAGGCATTTGGCAATGTGTGGGGACACTCTTTGGGTTAATATTTGGGGGCAAGGGAATGCTACTGCTGGCCCTTGTAGCAACTCCGTTCTTAACTTTTCAAGAAACTGCCAAACCGTTTTCCAAAGTGATTACACCATTTTATAATCCCACTAGTGTATTAGGGCCCTAAGTTCACAATTTTTGCCAACACTTGCTGTTGTCTGTATTTTAGCTGTCCTAGTAGATATACCACGGTATTTCATTGTGATTTTGACTTGCACTTCCTTAATTATTAATAAGGTTGCACTTCCCTAATTACTAATAAGTACATTTTCCAATGTACTTATTGGCTTTACGTAGTTCTTTGTGGGTTTGTCTATTCAAATTGCTAGGCTGTTTAAAAAATTGGGTTGTCTTTTTATTGTTAAGTTGTAAGACTTCTTTATATGTATTAGATACTTAGTCCTAACTTGTTAGATTTGCAAATATTTAATATTCTCTTACATTCTATGCTTAATCTTCATTTTTGTCTTGTTTTGAGACAGTCTTGCTCTGTTGCCCGGGCTAGAGTGCAATGGCTTGTACAAGCTCACACCAACCACAAACTCCTGGGTTTAAGAAATCCTCTTCCCTCAGTCTCTCCCAAGTAGCTGGGTCTACAGGTGCACTACACCACACCTGGCTCACTTTTCTATTTTTAATAGAGGGGGGACTTGCTCTTGCTTAGGCTGGTTTCAAACTCCTGACCTCAAGCTATCCCCCTATCTCAGCCTCCCAAAGTGCTAGGATTACAGGATGATCCACTATCTTTTTAGGTTTTTAATTTTGATGAGGTCCAATTGTGTTTGTTGACTGTGCTCTCAGTGACTATCTGAGACACTATTGTGCAATCCAAAGTCACAAATATGTATACTCCTAATTTTTTTTACACATTGTATAGTTTCAGCTGCTAAGTCTTTGATCCAGTTTAGGTTAACTTCTGTATGTGGTATGAGGTTATTAAGTACACATAAGAGCACCATTTCATTCTTTTGCATGTGGATATCTAGTTTTCCCAATACCATTTGTTGAGAAGGCTATCCTTCTTCCATTGAAGTATCTTGGTGCCCTTTCTCCATTGAAACATCTAGGCTGAAGCCAGAGGATTGCTTGAGCACCTCTAGCCTCAGCCTGCAGAGTAGCTGGGACTATAGGGGCCAGCCACAACACCTGGCTATTTTTTCTATTTTTAGTAGAAATGGGGTCTTGCTCTCTTGCTCAGGCTGGTCTTGAACTCCTGAGCTCTGGCAGCCACCTGCCTTGGCCTCCCAGAGTGTAAGGATTACAAGCGTGAGCCACTGTGCCCATTGGTGCCCGTGCTGAAAATTAACTGACTTTAAATGTAACAGTTCATTTCTGGATTCTTAATTCTACCCCATCTAATTGTATGCCACTACTGCACTATCATGATTACTGTGGATTTATAGTAAATCTGAAAATGGAGAATGTGAATATTTCACAGCTGTTCTAAGACTGTTTTGGTTATTCTGGGTCCTTTCTTATTCCCATAAGAATTTTAAGATGAGTATGTTGTCGGTAAAAAAGGTATCTTGGATTTTGGTAGGGACTTTCTTGAATCTGTAGATTAGGAAAGTATGGCTACCCTAATAGTAAATCTTCTAATCCATAAAATGAAATCTTTAATTTCTTTTAATAATTTTGCCTAGTTCTCAGTATACATAATGCAAAAATAGTTTTGTGTACATTATACAAATATGTAAAATTTTATGCTAATTTAAATGAATTGTTTTTTCAATTTGCATTTTAATTGTTCCTTGCTACTGTGTAGAAACACAATGTTTATAAGTAAAATTTTCTAAAGTTACATGAAATAGGAAAAGGGTAATTTTTTAAATCACTTAATGTGGATGTTAATATTTTTACTTCTTTTAAATTTGTACTACTGTGGTAAAAGCATGCATACTATAAGTTCATATGGCTGAACCTTTCAAAAAACTGGTGATTTCAGCTTATTTCCTGGTGATGTTCAGTATTTTCAAAAAGATAATTCTTCTTAAAACAGGAATATAAAATTGTTCTTGGGAGCCTTAAATACAGAAAGGAAAAAAAAAACATTCCATAGGAATATCTCTCTTTGATCTGCTTACAGAACGTGGGGTATAAAGGACTGAAAGGGTAGAGGCAAAAGTCTGTAATATAGGAAAGTAAATGGTAAGAAAGATGTGAAATTAAGAAAGATTTTAAGATAATTCTTTTTAAAATATATTTCAAATATCACTAGCTGTTTGTACTAAAATACCTACATAACACTTATAAATTTAAAAACTGCTGGAGTTGCAGTTTTCAAGAAAAGTATTGAGTGGTCACTGTAAAATTTGTTTGAGACCAGACAAATGTCAGCGACAGTGTGCTGTACATGCAATTTTTTATGCTAATCTACAGTTATGTGAAGCAGCTGAAGTTAGTACTACCAACATCACTTTCAAACAAGGAACTTGAATTTATAGATATTAAGTGACTGTCTAAATCCAAATAAGATCCCAGATTTTTCAACTCCCAAAATGCAACCAAATTTGTGAACTATTTGTGTATAAAATACATAAACATATTTTTAAAATTTAAGACATTTGGGAATGACAAATGAGTTCAAATTACAAAGACACAGAAAGCTTTGGGAGTAAGGTTAGGATTTATCTGAGGCAGTGACAACTAATAGAAGGAAGAATTAGTAGGACTGAGAGGATCTTTAGAAATAAGTCCTTTGTTTCTCAAAACCACAATTTGCATTAGAATTCTCCCTAGAGCTTGTTAAAAAATGAAGAGCCCAGAGCTCTTGGTGTATTTGACACTCAGAGTAGGTAATTTTTTAACATTCCCGTTCTGCTATAAATTAATTTTAGTAACAATGACACAGTAATGATCAAAAAAGGAAAAGAGACAGTAAAAAAATTTTCATTGAAACTTAATATAATCAGGCAGTGAAAAATGAAAAGCTAGTAAATAAGAAATATTAGAAAACCAAAAAGGAGGCTCAGCCCCTGTAGCATAGTGGTTACAGCACCAGCCACATGGTGGCGGGTTGGGTTCGAACCCCAACAGGGCCTGCTAAAACAACAATGACAACTGCAGCAAGAAAATAGCTGGGCATTGTGGTAAGCACCTGTAGCCCCAGCTACTTGGGAGGCTAAGGCAAGAGAATTGCTTAAGCCCAAGAGTCTGAGGTTGCTGTGAGCTATGATGTAACAGCGCTCTACCAAGGGTGACACAGTGAGACTCTGTTTCAAAAAAAAAAAGAAAATCAAAAAGGAAAAAAGCTCAACTATTCAACTTTTTATATGTGCCTAAGAGTTTTGACTTTTCTTTTCTGATACAGAGCATTAAGCTGTCGCCCTGGGTGGAGTGCTGTGGCATCACAGCTCACAGCAACCTCCAACTCCTGGGCTTAAGTGATTCTCTTGCTTCAGCCTCCCAAGTAGCTGGGACTATAGGCACCTGCCACAATGTCCAGCTATTTTTTCGTTGTAGTTGTCATTGGTGTTTAATCATCCAGCAGGCCAGGCTGGATTTGAACCCACCAGCTCTTGTGTATGTGACTGGCATCTTAGCCGCTTGAGCTATAGGTGCTGAGCTGGAGTTTTAACTTTTTATCATTTGTTAACAAGTCATTTTAGGTAAGTTCTAACATTAAGTGAATTTTAATAAGATAAATATCTGCAAAAGATGTAATTATCTATTAATCATACTGATGTACCTTATTTTTTTAATGTTAAATGAATAGTAACAGGATAATTTTCATTTTTAAAGGTACTTAAATCCTGTAAAATATTTTACATATGAACTAAATTTTGCACTTACCAAGTGGTTCCACAGAATGACAGAATGAGATGGTAAAATGGGAGGGAGTCGAAAGCCCACGACTCCTTTAAATAGAAGGGACAGAATAGTGACTGGTAGGGAAAAGTGTAGATGCAAATAGCCTGGCAGATTTCATGGCAGAAGAGCAAGGAAGATCTTTTCTCTTGGCTTCTATTTCCTCAGTGATGTAGGAGGTGACATTATTTACCATGGAGAGAGGAATTGGGAAGGGGTGGGGATTAGGGATTTAAGAATAGAGCAGTTTGTTGGCAGTAGGGAGAAAAAGTGGGATTACCAAGGAAACAATCAAGAATGCTGAGGTAGGACGGGAACCCAGATTTCTAGACATTTAGCTCAGTGTTCCTTTGAATAAAGATGATTATTGGGAAAGTATTTGGCATGCACAGACAGTAGTTTGTCTAAAACAAAGGGATCATTTGATGAAGTAAGAAGAAAAACAAATAACAGTATTAAAAACAAATGGATTTAAGCAAACTGGAAAAAATCTTTCTTTATAAAACAAAAGAATCACTTTAAGTTAGAAAAGATTAAGGATGCATTTTTCAAAGATAATGTAGTTTGTAAAATGCAGGAAAAATACACACAGAAAGGAAAAAACACTTAAATTTTATTTTTGTACTTAAAAGTTTTGTTAGATGTCATTATTAGACATTTTTATCATAATTGCCTTTGTACATACATAAAAAGGAAAATTTGAGCAAAATATGCTGGCAATTTTTTTTTTTGAGACAGAGTCTTACTATGTTGCCCTTGGTAGAGTGCTGTGTTGTCACAGCTCACAGCAACCTCAAACTCTTGGGCTTAAACGATTCTCTTGCCTCAGCCTCCCAGGTAGCTGGGACTACAGGCAGTTGCCACAATACCCGGCTTCTTTTTTTTTTGGCCAGGGCCGGGTTTGAACCCACCACCCCTGGTATATGGGGCCAGTGCCCTATTCCTTGAGCCACAGGGGGGCACCCCCCACTTTTTTTGGTTATTGTTGTCATCATTGTTTAGCAGGCCCTGGCGGGGTTTAAATTCACCAGCTCTAGTACATGTGGCCGGGGCCCTAACCACTGAGCTATGGGCACCGAGCCTGGTAAAAGTTATTTCTAAAACTTCATCATTTTAAAAATAATATAAGTCTTCTGAATTACTTTTGACTCAGAAGTTGTCTGGATTTTTCCATACAATTTCTCCTTTGAACCAAGGAAGCATTGGCTATAATCATTGCCTTGAAGAATCTGCAGAAGAACTAAAACTATGGTACTGGGCCCTGAAACTGTCTTTGGGAATGCTGTGCAACATGTTTGATTGATCACTTCTTCCACCCTGCTTTTGGGGTATAAAAGAATGCTTCACGATTATCTTTAGGACTTGCCCCCTCCCCACCAAAAATGGTTATTAAATGCTTTGCACATATAGTAAATGAATGGCAATTGGTCAACAAGACTGTAGGACCCCCATCTACTGTTAGACATTACTGATTTCAGAAATGTCAAAATATGAAAAATAATACCATATGGTAACTCTTTAATTCAGGCTATTTTCCTTTTTGTCTTTAAATATTTTTCTAAAAGGTAATTGTAACGGCTATATAGTATTTCATTATAAAGCTATGTACCATACCATGCTTTAAATATAGCCTCATGATTCTGGAAAAGGGGCTGATTCTCTACCTTTGGGAACACATTACAACGTATCCAGAGACATTTTTGGTTGTAATGATTGGGGTGCCACTGGCATCTACAGAGTAGAAGAAGGGATATTGTTAAACATCCTAAAATGGCTCGGCGCCTGTGGCTCAATCGGCTAAGGCGCCAGCCACGTACACCTAAGGTGGCGGGTTCGAATCCCCAGCCTGGGCCCGCCAAACAACAAAGATGGCTGCAACCAAAAAATGGCCGGGCATTGTGGCGGGCGCCTGTGGTCCCAGCTACTTGGGAGGCGGAGGCAGGAGACTCACTTGAACCCAGGAGTTGGAGGTTGCTATGAGTTGTGATGCCATGGCACTCTACCCAGGGGGATAGCTTGAGGCTCCGTCTCAAAAACAAAAACAAAAACAAAAACAAATAAACATCCTAAAATGCACAGGACAGCCCCTTATAAAAAGAATTAACTGGGCACAAATGCCAGCAGTCCCAAGACTGAGAAATTCTGTTGTCTATGCCTAGGCATTTTAAGTTTTCACTTTTTTTTCTTCCCCAACAGGAGTGACACCAAATAAAAGAGCAGCATAAAGGGGTAGTGTTTAAAGATACAGGCTATAGACCTCGATTACCAGGGTTCAAATCTTGGCCCTAAGTTATTAGATGAACACCAATTACTGTAAGGAAGTGCACTGAATTAGCAACCTCTCCATGCCTCATTTTCCATCTGTAAAATTGGAGAAAATTCATAGAAACTGAATAGGGCTGTTAATACAACTAAACAGGTTGAAAAATCTAAAACCTACACCTAGTATCTAAGTATTTCCTGAGCTTCAGTTATTTTAAAAAATAAACACAGTCACCAACTTGTAGAAAAATCAGGAACAAAGAATGTCAATGTCTGGGGCCTAAGTCATTGAATCTAATGTCTTTCAAACCATTAGATGGTGGTACAACCAATTCAATGGTTGAAGGCTAGCACAGGGGGAAAAAATAGAAAATATTAGAGAGTATCACAAGCAGCAAATATTTTTTTCTTGTACGTATATAACCCAAGCACAACGTTAACTTGTATTTCTTAACCCAAGAAGTTAGAAAGCCACAACCTGTAGTCCAACCACCACTTGATACTAGAATCAATTCTATATCTGTATCTTTATGACTAATTTCTGCTTTAAGACATGCCAGAAATACTGTCGCTCTACTTTTGGACATCTTGCTAAGTAGCTCTTCAAAATAATGAAAGACAAGAACATAATAAAATGTGATGCTAAAGAGATGTCATCTATATTGTTATGTGAAAAATGACTACAAATGTTTTGTCTCAATCTATTGGTTTAGATATTTGGGGAAACTAAGCATGTCGGAAGTATTTTCTTGAATGCATTGTTGCAGCCTTAGTGTTGCTCATGAGCTCATCAAGCTCATCAGTAGCTTTGAAGAGAGTCATTCATAAGCTAAGTGTCATCATTATAATTAATAACACGTGTGAGTACCAACAAATGGGTATGGCAGCTTTAAGGTCTGTAAATACCTCTGAAAACATTAACTTAATAATCACAGTGCAGCAGCCTCTAAATAGTGCATGACCTTATTAAATACACCAAATTACTTATCATCTTCAAAATAGAGTCCAAAACAGAAGATATTTTTGACCCCTTTAAAAATGGACAAAAGTGAGTCATACGTTGAATAAAACCACATTACATGAATCAACGTTTCTAGCTGCTTGTAGTTCACCTAAAAGAAAATTATGGTAATGACACTAGTTGTTTGAGAAATACCTAATCCATGTGCTGAATGAAATCCCAAATGAGGCAGATTTGACAATATTAAGATGTATACCATGATCTTCCCAATACCCAGAATGTATTTTGGTAAAGGATTAATGCCATGTAATTATGAATAGCCAACTGTGCTAGCCTTTGATATTTGAGAGCAGGAATTTTCCAGTGGCTTTCTCTAGCTGACCCTCAACGTAAATATTTGCAGAACATATATTCAGTAAATATTAATTGCTGACTGTCCCAAACCTTCCATAACATTCTAGGAATTTAAAAATTCATAATGTATGGTTTCTAACCTTAAGTGTTTCGTAGACTGAACAGGGAGATAGACATTTATAGCTGTGTTATACAGCAGATCAAATAGAAGGGTGAGTAGTCACCAGACGGTCTAGAAGATGAAACTGATGTCCAAGCTGTATTTTATTTATTTATTTATTTTTATTGAATGGTAATATGTACATTAATGCACTTCTGGGGTACAGTGTGGGGTTTTCACACGCAATCCGAAATACTTCCATCAAACTGATCAACACAGCCTTCATGTCATTTTCTCAGTTATTGTTTTAAAACGTTCTGATTCTACTCTTAGAGAGTTTCACTTGTACCCCTGTAAGATAAATTTCAAAAATGGTCCCTCCAATCCCCCTCCCTCATTCCCATTCCCCCACTCTGCCCCATAATTCTTAATTTTACTCATACTATGTTACACAAGCTGTTAACATTGGTGAAGCTGGGTGAAGAATATATAGGAAATCTCTGTATTTCACCGTATCCTTTCTGTGCATCTAAAATTAATTCAAAATGAAATGCAAAGAAGAAAAGATAAGTAATATCAAGTTTGGTCAAAATGTAGAGCAATTATAACTCTCATACATTATTGGTGGAAATATGAGAGGTTGCAATCACTTTGGAAAACGTTTTGGTGCTTTCTCAACAAGTTAATAATGAATAATCCTGTGACACAGCCATTGGATTCCTAGGTATACATTCCAGAGAGATGAAAACAGTCACCAAAAAGCCTGCTCTCAAATGTTCATAGTAGCTTTATTCCTAATTCAATTTGCTGGCTCGGCACCTGTGGCTCAATTGGCTAAGGCGCCAGCCACGTACACCTAAGGTGGCGGGTTCAAATCCCCAGCCCAGGCCTGCCAAACAACAATGATGGCTGCAACCAAAAAATGGCCAGGCGTTGTGGCGGGCGCCTGTGGTCCCAGCTACTTGGGAGGTGGAGACAGGAGACTCGCTTGAGCCCAGGAGTTGGAGGTTGCTATGAGCTGTGATGCCATGGCAC
>CAUYQV010041167.1:0-20821 GCA_963574575.1 Galagoides demidoff
TACTTGGGAGGTGGAGGCAGGAGACTCGCTTGAGCCCAGGAGTTGGAGGTTGCTATGAGCTGTGATGCCATGGCACTCTACCCAGGGGGATAGCTTGAGGCTCCATCTCAAAAAAAAAAAAAGATACTTAGAATGATCTAAGTATGGTTCAAGAAGGCAGGAAAAGGTAAAAGGAATTCACTGTGATGAAAGAAAGGAATTACTCATCAGCATCCAAGGATTAATGGGTTAGATGAGACAAAAGGGAAAACTGACTGTGAATTACCCATACACCAAATCTTAAATTGGGGAAAGGTTTTCACTTGGGTAATCCAAAAGCTGAAGAACATACGTTAATGTAAACAGGAACAACAAACCTACATGTCAATTGCATCATAATCCCCAAAGCATCAGCCCCTTACAGAAAGAAAAAGTGGGCCAATGTTTTGATTTCTACTTTCTCCCTGGAATCTCTGATGACTGTAAAGTGAAGGGTGGAGAGAAGACACTAGGCAGTAGAGTCTCAGGATCAGGATTCCTTTTAGAGAATTCTCTGAGAATTGGTAAAGGGGGAAACTAGGATATGAAATGGAATTTTCTCAGTTCTCCTTGTCAGGGTTGTGTGAAAAATAGCAGAATTTTACCTTGTAACAGCAGGCAGTCATCCGTGTAAGAGCCGCACCCGGACTTTTGACCTGATTTTTTAGGGGACAAAAAGGGGGCTGTTTTCTGAGATCAAACACCAGATAATCTAGTAGGCTGCTATTATGCTACGGTATAGCCAGGATTATACACCCTAAACATCTTTGGGTTTCTTGTGAGGTCAGGCTCATGTCTCCCAGAAGCTTTAACTCCATTATGGTTGTGAAGTCTTTGTACAGTAAGAGTGGGACTGGTAACCAAAACCACAAACTCATTTATAAGCCATTTTTAAAAACCCTTCTAATAGCAATTAGTTTCCATTACTGATGAACTCAGCTAAGTTTCCACTCAGGGTTAAAAACTTCATTATATCAATAGATAATATAGTTCTTCAATGTCCAATATGTGCATACAGCAGATTTACAAATGTATTAGCAATTTGCCCTTGGAACATCTATTTTGATTTTTAATAGGCTTTTGTAGAATAAATCTTCACGGGAAAAATATCACTGTTATTGCTTCTCTCTATATTGTGTGGGCTCATTTTAAAAGGGAACGTACAGCATTTTAAAAGGAACACATTCTGTCTGAACTATAAACTGCTTAAGTATACTAAGAGTCAAGTCAGAGACAGAAGTCAATATTCAAAATCACATTTGTTAGGAAGGAATCAAAAGAAGATCTGAAGAAGACTCAAACAGTAAAGGTTA
Source organism: Galagoides demidoff (assembly GCA_963574575.1). Lineage (NCBI taxonomy): Eukaryota > Metazoa > Chordata > Mammalia > Primates > Galagidae > Galagoides > Galagoides demidoff. Next base: position 1,332 of record CAUYQV010041167.1, read on the forward strand.
AAAGAAAAACCAATGATTCAGTCAGTGTTTAATTATTGGGTTTACTTCTTTTCATTTCCCTTCTAGTAGGAAAGAAGGGGAAAGGAAAGGATTAAACTAGTTGATAATCCAATTAGTACCTTCGGAGTGATTAAGAGTTTACTGTGTCTTCCTAAACCTTATGCTAATCATAAATTTATTATTTTAGGAAGAACTCAAGTGAAGTAGGTCAGTTGTGTCTCAGGGAAAACTCCAAGTGCTACTGTTCTAAAGCTATATAACTCTCAATCTTGATGAAAAGACAAAAATTGAGAAAGCAAAAGGCAGTCGAAAATGTAGGAAATAGAGCTAATTTTTATTCTTATATCCATCTATATGTCAGTAAGCATCAAGGAATAAAAATAAATCTATTAGATGGTACAACAAAACTGTAAGTACCAAGAGCAAGTAAATCAATCACAGTAAGGTTTTTAAATTATTAGAAACAAAAGTTAAAGTAATTATCAACTTAAATATAAAAATTGCAAAAATGATACTTCTAACTTTAAATTTTCTAACTGTTATCAACTCACCTCCTTTAGGCTTAGGAGCTGTGTCTCTTCAATTTTTAAAACATACTTTCAGACAAGAGAACTCTTAAATGGGTCAGATGCTATAGATTCTTTAAATTATATGGTGAACCAGAAAGGGTCAGAATTATTATCCTCCCATCCAGGGTGGGGAACCTGCAGCTGTGGGGCCACATGAGGTCTTCTGGATCCTTGAGTGAGGCCCTTTGACTGAATCCAAACTCTATCAAAAGGGAACATAGAACCATTCCATCCAAATCCTTTTATTAAAATTAAAGGATTTGTTCTATAAAGTTTGGACTTAGGGGGCTGCACTAGGGGACGGACAGGGCCACATGTGGGCTTGAGGCCAGAGGCTCCCCCCACCTGCCAGAGTTACTTCACGTCTCTGTAGTTCTTTCCTCTCCTGAAAAATCACTAAAGAGATACTTCTTCCTACCCAATGAACAAAGATATGATCGAATGGCATAGTTTTACTCAGTGCTTTCTTTACCTCTACCAGTAGGGTTACAATTTCACACAATTATAATTTAGAAATAGTAAAGAACCTTGGCCCCAGCAACACTACAAGGTTAATTGAAAGAAACAAAGCATCAGTACTTTGAATTTAAAGGAGAGCTCACTGGAGGACCAGATAACATACCTTTTGCTCAGACCCACTGGACCCCTCTTCTTCATGGAGGTTAAGCCGCGCTTTGCCGTCTGTGGGAGAAGTCCTACTCATCTTTTTCATAGTGACAGGCACACAGGGCTTAGGTTCTTCTATTACAAGCTTGCTGGTTTCTTCCAAAGATTTATGATATGCTGCTAGTGGTGTTGCTGGTTCCTCAACACGACCAGAGCCAAGTATTTTTGGTTTCAGAGTTTCCTTAGCACTCTGTTTTCCTATATCATTTTGGGATTCTGGAAAGTAAGATTTTGTCTTTGCTTCTGGAGTGACTTCTGCATGGCTTCCATTTGCTTCAAATTTTCCAGGTTCTCCTTTGAGATATGAGGTAATGGAATCCCTACATTGGTCAGGGCTGCAAAAGATAAAATGTGTAAATTTACAATGGCAACATTTGGCTGAAAATGGACTTTAGAAAGCTCTAAAGTTTTAACTACTTTTGAAGGTATAAAACAGAAAAGCATGAAAACTCTAACCATTGGATTTAAAATGTGAGAGGCTCTCATGGGTAAGAGATAAAGAGGTGCCACACAGCCTCCAGGCATCCCCACACCCCAGTTTCCAAATTGGCTAGCTATGCTGTCATATTCATATACATTTATATGTTTTTTGATTGCACTTCTATAGCTATGTAAATTCTACATCTTGACAAGTGATGCTGAGAGGTTTGTGTTTAAGAACATACCTTGAGTTTCAACCCCACCAATCTTAAAGGAAGGGATATTTCAAAATGCCTTTAAATCACTAATTAAAAAAAAAAAAAAACAACTGCTGACAAAATGAATTCTTGTGGCATTCCCAAGAACCCTAAATTCCAGTAATTTACTCAAATCCCACTCTTCACTCTTGAGGTCTCTTAATCTCAATGATGATAGTGTGTTGGTGCAAACATTTTGCTTCTACCTATATGAGAATTGTTTTCCCTAAACGGTTAAAAATCCTTTCCAGCATGTTCTCTTTAATTGACTTCTAATTTTTTACAAGTTTCAATATAGGCTGTTCTTTGTTTTATTTTGTAGCTTGTTTATTATTTTTAGTGTCTTTAGTGCATTACTTGTAGATTTTAATGCAACTTGTATAATATGTTATGCATATTTATATTCTTTCAGATTCTGATGATTTGAATACATTTATTTTAAAAAGACATCAATGGCACACCCTATTCTCTAAGGACAAACAATCCCAGCATACTGGGAAGCTCCTATAACATAGACCTGTATGACTTCAGTTTAATTTTTTATCCCCCAGTCCACATTGCTTGCCCCAATTTGCCTACCCTCCATATACTTATAGCAGGAGCAAATTTACTGGCATTTTCCTACTTTTGTGGAACAAGGTGACTCGTTAGTATTTTTTCTATATAATTCACTGGCAGACTCCTATAAAGTAAGGATTTCCAGCCAGTTTAATAATAATGAACACCTTTCATATATCTGAAGATAGACATCACAATTAGCACTGTTTGTCTTCTTTCAATAGTCTCTTTGGTGGGGTGTACACAGAATTCATTGATGCCACCACTTTTCATAAGGAGTTTTAAAATTCCCTTGTAGGGAATTTTTATTGAGCAAGAAGCTCATCAGTGATACGAAAATATTAAATGATTGTGAAATAACATCATTTATTTTTCATATAGCCTAAATTTATCACTGATTTCCAATGAAGTAGTATGTAAATAAAAATGCCTACTATTATTGAGACATTATTTTTTTTCTATCATCATTTTGTAGGTATGATACATTCTCTTTTTCAATCTACAAACTTAGATTTCACAAAAAAATAATGTTTGAGAAAGGCAATATTATTATTTCTAAAGATGATTAAAGTAATGTTCTTAGAGTTTGGAAATTCATCCATAGTCACAATATACATACCTAATGCTGGTGGGATTTGAACCAATGTCTCAGAGACTCTCACCTTTCTAGAGCAGAGTCAATATAAAAATGAACCATATTGATGATCAGGGAATGATTTTGGTTATTAACAAGTATCTATCATGGAACTATAATTTGGAATAAAAAAGTATATGCTTCAAATTATAAAAAATAACATTCATATGTAAAATAAGAATTTTTCCTAGTATTGGAAGACAGATGACTTGTTTCTCTGCATTTTCTACAATTTAAAAATTTGTGAATAGAGAAAAGGAAATCTACAAAATGTTAATGATAGTTATTGGCAGATGATGGGCTTGGTATTTATTTTTTACCTGTATTTTAATAGTTGTTTAATGAACATACTTATATTTTGGTTGGGAAATAAAGAAATGTTTCTAAAAGACCTGGGTTTTTATTTATTTTGAATCAAAAATAATTACTGGTTATGTGAAAAGAATAATACATGTACAAGTAATAAAGTGGAAGAAAGTAGTCTTCTAAAGGAACAGCGATGTATGAATCTTTCACGTGTTTGTAAAATTTCTTGCATTTTACTTCAGGCTCCTGATAGTGAATTTAAATTTAAATGTAATTTTCAAAATGGTCTTTCTCCAGATTAGCATAATGAGCTGACCTTTACAACAAGTACTATCCCAACATTAGAATGATAATTTAAAAAGTGTCATTGTAAAAAGCATATATTTAAAACAAGCTATTAACAAGTAACCTGGGTTTCACTTTCCTTTTTTTGAAGCAGCCATACCTGTCATCCAGTCGATCTAGTAACCCACCAGTTATTCGCCGAGCTTGAGCAGGAGGAGACTCTAGGTTGCCGCTTGCTATCTCGTTCTGCCAACCTGCAATTGAAGACATTTCCAGTTCTGCTTGATGAACACGTTTAAGAATAGCCTGTACTTTTTCTTCTGTCATCTCCTCAGACTCTACTCCTTCTTCAAGTTGAATGTCCTCAAATAGAGATTTGAGTTTTTCTTCCGTCATCTCCTCATCAGGACCAGATTTTCCTTTCTCCTGCTGCTCAGAGCTTACTCCTACTTTTCTAGTCTGTTTCAATGGCTTTGCAGGTTTAACATCTTTGGGGGCCCCAGCCAAACTTCCGAGGTATTGAGGATACTCACTCAGACATACATCCTCCAACTGGCTCTCATCTACATCCACAGCTTCAGGTATTTCTGTTAAAGGCACTGAGTCTTCCAGTTTGCTGTCTTCTAAGGAAGTGTCTTCTGCAGTTACGACTGGAGGTCCATCTGCTGAATGTTCTATGTTTCCCTGGGAAGGCACTAGCCCATCACTCAGTCTACTAGGGGTTCTAAAGGGAGACTCTATGCTAGAGATATCACTAAAATAATCATCTTGCTGGAAAGGGGTAGGTGGTGTGTAGTGCAACCCTGTGGGGGTTTCCAGTTCCACTTGAAGGGAAGGATAACCTATGGAAGACAGTACATTTGGACTGACTGGAATGAATTAGAATACATCAAACAAAAACACATGGAATGACTAAAATTATATTAGGTATGAAAATGTATGATGAATTATAGAATAATGATCAATTTATTGGTTTAGTTCAATTAGATGTAATACAATGAAACAGCCTAGTGTAAACTACAGTAAAATAGAATATTAAGATATCAATTGTTTCTATCAATTTGGTAATTATAATACAATAATTTAAATATACAAACTAGTTTGTATATTATACAATTAGTTGTCGTTACATAAGATACAGTCGTTCCATTGCCAAATTTATTATCTTTCTATATTTAGCATGCAGAATTCATACTGTGGTGGACTGAATACAGCAAGCCACAAGAAACCAATTTTTGCAGTTACCTGTAACTTATATTAAGAGTTATACATATGAGCAATGCAACCTGACTTTAATTCTTGTTCACATGAAATTTACAGCAAACAAAAATGAATTTAATCTTGTAAAGAAATGACTATTAGATTTTAGAGCAGTACTACTGCGAAAAAAATACACAAAGATGTTAGGGAAAGGACTTAAGAAGCAGACAAAGTAGAAAAGACTCCATGTAGAGTCTTGGGGTGTCATAATGTGACAGAGATGAAGGGGTTGTGGTGTGTATGGAAGTCTTGGTGAAGTTGGTGATGGGGTCCACTCAGAGTCACGAATCAAAGAGAAAAAACAAATGATACACGAGATAGGAAAGCCGTTTGCAAAGAGCACTCTTAATAGTCACAACAATGCCATGAAACACGGAGTTTGTGATGCAGCCTACCCAAAAGAGGAGGAGGAAACTAGTCCTTATTTTAAACTTTGGTGCATGGACCAGGAAAGTATTTTTATGCTTTAGCAGAGAGAAAAGTCAACACTTGTCTGGTCATGGTGAGGAAAGGAAGTTGCACAAAAGTTCAGCAAAGAGGAGAGACGGGAAAAAAAGGCAACGAAGCACATTCTCTGAATTACTGGTCTACAGACAAAACCCTGATTTTTCATCAGTCTGAGGCCATTATAAACGTAGCTGTTGCTGTAAACTCAAATTGCTATAGGTAAGTGGACATTTTTCAGTTATTGTCCCCCATAAATCAGAATCTTGTTGAAAAGTTGGCTAAGAATAGCTGAGGTTTATAATCTGTATAAACATTCCTAAATTTCCCTGAGACATTTTTAAACAGGAATATGAAAGATTAGGATAGAGCAGCAAAGAGCCCTTGTGAATTTATTTTAACATTCTGAACAAGTGTTCAAATTAAATGAAGCTTTCAAGGCCATTGACTACTTCTGTTGTGTTCTGATGATCGTTTTTATTAAATTTTTAAAACTTTTAAATATTAAAAATATTATTTTCTCCAATAATATTAAAAGAATCTATAACTTGCCAATAATTCAGAATTTGATATAATGATCTATATTTACCTAGTACAAAAAGAGTATGGTTACCAATTTATGTACTCAAATCCAACATTCTATTATATTTAAACTTAAAAAGAAACCGGTTTTTACTTTCTTACCTGTTGTGTGTTTATGTTCTATAGATAACAAGTATTTGTAAAATTTTCTGTTGTCTTTAACAAGCATAAATTTTCTAAGAATTTGAGATCTTTTTCTACATATCATATGCAGTGTTGGGAGTTAATAGTTCTTATTAGTCTAACTTTGCTAGTTTAAAAATGGAACAGTAGGACCTGCCACTGTTGGGAGGCCTGTAATCCTAGCACTTTGGGAGGTCAAGGTGGGTGGATTGCTTGAGCTCATAAGTTCAAGACCAGCCTGAGAAAGAATGAAACCCCATCTCTACTAAAAATGAAAAACTGAGGCAACAAGATTGCTTGAACCCAAGAGTTGGAGGTTGCTGTGAGCTATGACACTATGGTACCCTAAGAAGGGGCGCCAAAGTGAGATTGCCTCAAAAAAAAAAAAACAAACCAAAAAACAAAAAATAGAAAAATATTCCTGGCTCCTCTTCTTTCTCCCTCCATACCATCAAATTTTCTACTCAAAATTTATTGTAGGAATAAATCCATTGTGAAGTTAAGACAGGACTATCTTGAAAAATACAGTAAGATATTTATTATGCTTTTCTTAATACTTTGAAAAAGCACCAATTTACATAATGAAAAGCAAGTGACATTATATAAATTAAGCTAATATGAAAGCAGAATTATGTCATTAGTGACAATTATGGTCATTGACTTAGATATTATGCTGCCTTTTAAAAATAAATGAGTTTTCCAGAGGATAAATGGCAGCATTTGAAGTTAATATAAATAACTAAAACACTTATTTGAGTGATACATTAGATTTTTTTTTTTCAGTGCATGCTTTTTAGTTGGTCCTAGAACAGTAATTTCTTTTTTTACCTTAATAATTTGTACACTGTATTCCTAAACTTGACTCAATATCTTGCATATTTGGTAAAAGTGGCTTACAATTTGGTCTTACTTATATGTAAATAAAAGAGATTACTAGTTTTTGGGGGGGTTAATATAAAAGTGACAAAAGCAAGTATTCTATAGGTATCACACTGTCATCCATTTGGTTATATTATCTGTTTTTTCAGGTAATTTTGGCTTTCATATTTCATTATTTGTATTGTACATAATAGACATTTACCGAGTTTACTCTGATATCAGAGTGTTTCTTTACAGAGTGTGGCAGAGAAAATGCTATAAAAATGAGAAGTTAAATCAAGCAAATCACAATTTAGTTGGATTTAAGTGACTGCTTTGCCTGCCTGTACTTTCACATTTTATCAAATGATTGAATAAATATGAACACTAAATTCAATTACCATCAACAGGGTCATGGAAAACATTGTTCTCATCTGCAAAACTTCTGGTGCCTGAAATATTTCCATAATCAAATATTGGTCCTTCTAGCAGAGTCACTATATCTATTCGATTAATTTTTGTCAAGACCGATGTTAAGGCATCAGCTGGAAAAGGAGAAAAAAAAATAAGGTTGAAAACCCAATTAAATTATTTTCTTCCAGTCAGCACAATTTCCACACAAAGGCATTGCTTTTCGTGCCCTCTTGCCATTTTAGCTTTCCCTTAGTCTCTGCAATATCACTATCTAAAGCTGTGTGGACAACAGCATTCATTCCACAGGAACAGAGCAGATGGGTCTTAAAATTACTACTAAATTCCTTTTGTTAAAAGGGGATATAATAAAACTAGTTCTTTTCCTTTTAGAATGTCAGAGTCAGTCATATTTGATGCTTAGCATTTTAATGATTTGCTAAGGTCAGGCTGACACAGGCCAACTCACAATAACTTATTCCACATCATCGTGGGTTGGCAGTTGGTGAAGCAGAGCAACCACCCCCGACCAACAAAACCAAGCCAAACCCAACAGTCTTAGAAAATCCTCTGTCACCACAGACCAGGCTGAATAAAACCATTTGCTTCCCTAATTTGATCCTGTCTTCTTTGCACTTCCACCTCCAGCCATGGCAGAGTGTTTCTGAAGACTGTCCCATGATTTAGCAACTACGAGTTTTCATTTTTGGTGGTCACAGAGAGAACAATAGACAAAATGCAAATAATTCCCTAATATATCCTTTCCAAAAAGAGTCCTAAGAGCAGTTTAGACTATTAACACTAAATAAGCAAAAGACTTGCTATTGCTTCAAGATCACTCTGATTTTTCTGTATTATGTGAAAAAATTATAGAAAATTTAGAATATGCGAATGAACTTAACAATAAGCTTATCTAAAATAGTGCATATTTGCAGTTATGAAAGTTAAAATAATGTAATTTTAGCATACTTGTAGCATTTTTTCCGTCTCTGGTAACCCACTTTTTTAATAACATGAAGCTCTGAGAAATTAAAGAATTTGGATTTTCCACACGTATTTGATTGATTTCATCCACTGAAAAATTCAGTTCCCTTGCCAGTTCTGTGGAAAAGAAAAAGAGATTACTAAGATTGCATATTCTACTTTTATCACATATTTCATAAAAGTAATGCTCAATTACCACCAACAAAAGAAAAGGAATTTTATAGTAAAGCCCAAGTACAGCCTTGGGCATTATCTTTTACACACTTGATTTCAAGGGAAAGTAGTGATCGCACTCAGTTTGCCACTTAACTCTCCTTAGATACTTCTAATCAGATTTCCTTTAGAGGAAGATTGCAGAGAATTTCCCTTTGAACTTTACAAAGAGGGTGTTTGTTGCTTGATTCTTTTAATTCAGGCAAATTCTCTGCAATCTGAGCAAACTGCATAGAGGATAGGTATGGATTTATAATTCATGTATGTGCACAAGAGATGCTGACAGTTTGTTTATTAAGTACATCTTTTACTCACGTAACATTTCACTCTATGTGCCTTCAAGTTTCATGTACTCAGAGGGTCTCTGATGACTGTGGACAAGATCATCATAATGATATACAATCATTTATGTGAAAAAGAAAAGAGACACCTTTCTGTCCAACTACATGTATGTACTCATACACTCAATCTTGTAAAGGCAGAGTGTCTTTGGAAAGGTATGTATGACCTGAGTATTGTGGCTGGCTTGAGAAAGGATTCAAAGATGGGAATGCGACTTTTCATTGTATGTTTTCTTATGCATTAAAAAACAATTATCAGGTATGTATTACACCTTTATTATAAAAAGATATAGGAAAAATTGTTCCCCTGAGAAAGGAACTGGTCAAGATTCTATGCCCCTTAATATTTCTAGCAATTTGGCAAAACTAATTCAGAGGCTCAAAAAAGTCCAGTTCTTTTGACCAACTGATTCACTCTTAGAAATTTAGCCTGATGATACATAAGGTTTGTATACAAGGATTTACATACATAAATGTTTATTACAGGCTTATTAAAATTCACATGGTGAACAAAAGAAGAGCTAATTACTGTAACTCTGCGGCTTGCAATCTCTTTTGATCATGGCTTACTGTTAGAAATACATTATATATCATAGTGTCTATATAAATAAAACCAAATCTTTATGGAGCAAAATTTAGCCATAATGTATAAAATACACAAACATTTTCTTTTATGTTATATTCTATTTAAAAACCATGAATTGATTTCATGGCTCACTTAGTTCTCAAAAAAAATACTATCATAAGGTCCATCTGTTGGATATGCTTTTTATCCATTTAAGCCAAGATCAGAAAATATTTGTTGGTACAAATAAAAAGCAGACATCGTATGTATAACATTGTCAAAGGCTTTTTATAAAGTATCAAAGCACATTAAGATGTTAATACCTTGGGAATGTAAGCTAATATGTCTGCTTTGGAAAGAAGTATGGAGAATTCTCAGGGATCTAAAAGTAGACCTGCCATTCCATCCTGTAATTCCTCTTGTCAAATTTTTAAAACATGAGAAGCCAATATCACACATGATGGTCGTGAGGGCATATGAATCCCCAAGATAGATAACATGGTATCCTCTTCACGATGTTTGTAACAAAGTTTATTTCAGTTCTATTGATGACACAAATATTCATGTTTGTGGTCACGAAGTGCAAAAAAAAGAAAAAGAAAAAGAAAAAAGCCTCCAGAGGGGATAATCCTTGGCTTGGGTCTGGGATAAGGGGTGAGTGGCACACGATGGAAGGATGAGTGTGATGAGCAGCACACATCCACCTGTCTCACACCCTGCGGCTTCTGACACCAACTCTCAAAGTCGCCTTGAACCCCCTGTCAGGATGCATGCACATCCTTTCTAGACCTCAGAATACAAACTCCTGGATATATTTTAATTCCAAAATTTTCATGTTTTCCGCACTTGATCAGTTACAAGGTGCTTTTCACTCCGTTTCAGAATGGAATCCCAATGTTTATTTTCCTCATGTGCCCCGTGCCTCCTGCCGGCACTAACCCCTTTCTCCTGTGACCTCCGGTCTTTCTGTTTTCTGGACCATTCTACCTACAGATGTGGTAATTCTTGTAAAACATGTTGAACCTGCCAAATATCAGATATGTGAAATGTCTGATATTTCCACAGTTTTTAACTATTAAATCTACATTCCTGAACGTTGCATTAGAAGTTCTTCAGATCCATGTCATAAATAGCATGCATCCAAATACCCTGCTATCCAGACACAATTAGGAACTAGACTATCTGCATGTCCACGCCCATTCTAAAATTCCAGTGTGGGCATTCTTCATTTTCTTACCTGGTCAGCAAAACTTGGTCTCACCTCCCTGAGGGTCTTCATTCAGTGTTCTTCTTTCCATGGAAACATTATTTCTTAATCAAGTGAAATTAATCAATCCCTAAGTTTTCACGACATTAATTTCATAACATGTTTTGCCGACACGTCTTGGAATATGTGCTAATTCATAAATTACACAGTATTTACCTGTGTGACTAGATCACCAGCTCATCTTCCTGGTATTCCTTGCAGCAGCCTACACAATGCCTTATTTATAATATCTATGAAAGAAAAAAAGAAAACAATTGATGATAAGAGAAAATGCTCCTTTGTAGGCCATTTTAATGAAAGTTTCTCTGTGAATACATTTGAGAAAGGATTCACACACTAATTTGTAGAGCCACATGCCTCCAAGTTTGTTTCTGAATTCCTGCTTCAGAACTGCATTAGGGTGTTTCTGCAAGTGCAGATTTCAGTCTTTTACTAGAGTCACTAATTCATAATCTAAGAAAGTGGAGCCCTGGGAACATTATTTGAACACTCTCCCTGTGCATTCTCACATGTACTGAAGCTGTGGGATCACCTGTGCTGCTGAGCGTATTTCGGAGATTTATTTTACATAAGTAATTAAGATATTAGCAGAGACAATGTGTCGTATACGATATGATCACTACCCCTGTTGACATTCTAATCTGTAGTTCTTGCACCTGTTCTAATCTGTACATGTGAAATGTGAAGATAATTTTGAAGTGTGAATGTGCACCACAGGTGGGAGTTGTCCAAAGATGCTCCACTGGACTGCTGAAATAAGCATATTAAACTCGTAGAGAAACCTTTGAATCACTGAGATTTACAAACAAGGATTCCTCTGTAACTTAGATATTGTGTATATTAGGTGCAATATATACATAATATTTATAAATACATTCATATGTATATTTAATTTTATATAGAATAAATTGTCAAAAGTCTAGATTTTCATCATTCTGCTCATTTAAAAACCAAGGGATGAATTTGGTATTTTTCCACAACATGCAAATTTTTTCTAAATTTCTAATGTTGGGAGGGTTTTCCACATTTTCCAATCTTCTGTTTGAGCCAAAATGGCAAATGCGGGTAAATTCTAGTTCCAAATGTACTGTTGGGGGATGAGGTTCTCCCGGGGGGAGGCGTGAGTGACTGACCAGGGCCTGACGAGTGCCTGTGGCTCAGCAGCCCTTCTCAACGTTCCTGTGGGCCTCTGTGCCCATCTGGAGGCTCCCTCCTACCGGCCAGGGACTGTGATCATGGCCGTGCTCTTACACTTGGCGTGTATTCCCTTAATCTTTTACTTAGTCTTAATTAGGACTAGCTGACTCTGCCTGGAAGATTCAGGTAGGGGGCTGTCTATAATTAGAAAGTTACAATTCTTGAAATGTTTATTTAATAATTAAACATTTATTTCTTTTTTACTTGATTAGTTTATTAATGTTAAGTCAAAGTTGTACATAAAATTGTAATAATGACAATTGAAATAAAGACAATAAACCATTTACTAAAACATTGTGTGATAAACGTTTCGATCCAGTGCTACACAGGTAAACATTTCCCCTCCCATCAATATTATACACAGTTAAATCACAACATCATCTGACCAGAACTAGAAAATAACACTGTCCTTGCCCACTCCATTGTTGAACGGTGATGTAACTGCAGATCAAGGCTGTCTCAATGAGTCAGTGAGAGAGGAAGGTAACGTGAGAGGCGATGGATACTCCGCATGATCAGCTGAAGAAGGCAGATGTTACAGCAGCAAGGAAAGTGCGGTTTGAACCCCAACCCCTTTTTTTTTTTTTTTTTTTTAGTTTTTGGCCTGGGCTGGGTTTGAACCTGCCACCTCTGGCATATGGGGCTGGTGCCCTACCCCTTTGAGCCATAGGCGCTGCCCCTGAACCCCAACTCTTACCATTAATTTGATTGTAACGCTAATTTTGTCAGGGAGAGGGGCTGATCAATGAAACCTTTATTTGATGGGAAAATTTTAAGTTTGGGCCAGTAAACAATGTAAGTAAAATTAACCATTTCATTTAAATATTGGGAATTTTTTTTCCCCTTACTCAATTTTTAACACATTTTATTATTTTTATTTCAAATTAATATGAGGGTACAATTTTTAGGTTACATTGTTTTCACTTCCAAGGTAAAGTTCAAGTTGTAGACGAGCCCTTCACCGGGGGAGCACCCTGCCATTGCACAGATTAGGTGAGATCCCAACAATCCCCCTCTTTCAGATTTCACCCAAAGAAAGTGTCATCCTCTAGTCTATGGAGAACGACAGGCACATCATGGTGACTAAAACTTGCATCAAGTCTTTCTTTTCCAGCTTGCCTGGAAACATGCTCCTGCTAACCCAGGAGGCCACCTGTCCTTGGAGTGACCTCTTCTGGCTTCCTCTTCATGCTTGTGGTCCTCCAAGGTCTTAGAAATATCTGAAGGTGTGGGCAATGGGACGCCCCGTGCAAGAGAGATTTTTAAGGGTGATTAGGAAAGAGCGTCTCTCTAAAGCTAAGAGGAAGGGGGTATCAGCAAAAGCCATGCAGCCTGAGTTGCTGGCTTCACCTAGGTCAGGTAGGGGAGTCTGGTCACTCGCAGAGAATTCAGGATCCTACGAGGTGAGCAGAGGAGAGAACAGCACCCACGTTTTTCCTCGGGTCAGTGTTGGGAAGTCCATCACAGTACACAGCTGCAATTCTTCCTTGTACGAATGCTTTACAACTTATCAGAACACCACAGAAATGAATAAACACCTGCAGAATTCACCCTGAGAAAGGATTTTGACGTCTTAGACTGTAAGGACCATGCTTTTTACGCTCAGTGGTATCTTTTATACCTATTTTGTTTACTTAATTTTTTCTTAATTTCATTTCTGTTTTTGATAAATGAGAATAGTTTTTTTTTTATTTTTATTTTTTTTGAGACGGAGCCTCAAGCTATCCCCCTGGGTGGAGTGCCATGGCATCACAGCTCATAGCAACCTCCAACTCCTGGGCTCAAGCGAGTCTCCTGCCTCTGCCTCCCAAGTAGCTGGGACCACAGGTGCCCGCCACAATGCCCGGCCATTTTTTTTTTTTTGGTTGCAGCCATCATTGTTGTTTGGAGGGCCCGGGCTGGGGATTCGAACCCGCCACCTTAGGTGTACGTGGCTGGTGCCTTAGCCGATTGAGCCACAGGCGCCGAGCCAATAGTTATGTTTTGACATGGAACTAATCAATTTTATGATAGTTGTAATGGTGCATGAGTATACAGAGAAGGAATTTTTAAAAACACCATAGTCAGAGATGGAGATTTTGCCTCTTTTGTATTTACCTGGATGGATTTGGAGAGCATCCTACATATCTCAAGAATGGAAAAGCAAGTATCCCATGTACTTAAAACTAAACTGAAACCAGTAGATTACAATGACTGGGCCACTCCAGAGAAAAGGACAATTAAGTTCAAGAAAGAGGGGAGAAGAAAAAGGCTCAGTAAGCACCCCCCTAATGGGTACAAGGTAGGGGTATGTGGCACACCTCCTGGGTGAAGGAAGGACTCAACTACAACTCGGATGTTACCTTACAAACATAAATGCTGTAAACCTAATCATACATACTCTCGTATTAACCCCAAATTAAAAAAAAAATGCCTGTAATCTCATTACCAAGAGTTACATTTTGATGACTATCTTTTCAGTCTCTAGAATTACATTTATTTATATAAGTTTTTACATATGTAATTTTAATAATTATAAAAGCCCTAACTGTTATAATTTATAAACTGTTTTTCTTACTTTTCAATATATTATTGACATATTTCCTGTCAATTAAGTATAGCTACATATGATCATATTTCGTGTTTGTTCAGTATTTCATTTTATCTACTTATATTTTATTTAGAAATTTCAAACTCATATTTGTGTCCTCATCTGCTTATTTACTTGGATTCTACTCCAAGAACAGTAATATTATAAGTCAAAGTTCTCCCAGTAATTTTCTCATACAGTTTTCCAAATTGAGAACTATTCAGGATAGACTATCTCAGGGTCAGGTGAAGGGGCAAGTGAGGTTTCAGTCTGGTGTCAGAGGACACAGGAGAGAATAATAAGTCAGTGATGTGAGCATCTGGATCAGAAATGGTGTAACTAGCTGGGTGCAGTGGCTCATGCCTGTAATTCTAGCACCTTGGAAGATTAAGGTGGGAGGATCCCTTCAAGTTAGGCATTCGAGACCAGCCTGAGCAACACAACAAGACCTTGCCTCATAAGAAATGCAGCAGAACCTCTGTAAGTGACCACCCAAGGGACTGCAACACCCTGGTCAACGTAGGGAGGTGGTCACCATAAGGCACTAGGCCTGCTGTGCTGACACACACATGTGGTGCCTGTCCAGTCTATGAAAAGTAGGTCAGCTTCAGGAGCTGGTCAATGTAGGGCGGTGGTCAGCTACGGAGGTTCTACTATATGTGTATTTTAAAAGTTAGCCAGATGCATACATGCCTGTGGTCTCAGCTACTCAGAGGCCTCCCAAAGTTACCTCCTCTGCACGTGCCTTAGAGACTCCTTGACTCATTAATCCCTGAAATACCTTTGTCCATATTATTCTCTTCCCAAACTGGCAAAATAAACATCATTGGATCTACTTATATGTGATTTCCTCAGCACTTTTGTGCACATGTCCTGATAAGGGACATTTTCATGCAGGCATCCCTGGCTCCTGTCATCACATCAAGTCTCAGAGGCAGAGCTTTATAGCTTTGCTTACGTGAAAATTGCCCCGTGCCAATTAATAATAAATAGGCCAGTATAGGACCTGTGATACTGACAGGGAGATATGTCTAGGGTGTGTGCATTTTCTGTTTGTTAAACACACATACTCTCCTTAAAAAGATAACTATTTTCAGTTCAGAGAGATATTTCTTAATTCAAGACATGTTTAACGTGAAGTCCAGGCTCCTCTCGGTGTGAAGTTAACTTTATTTAGCATTAATAGGTAATTACAGAGAAAAACTGTGAGCATTATTCTGTGCTCCTCATCATGTGGGAGAATATTATTAGTTTATCAGGAAGTATAGACATCTTCCTAACGGACAGTGGTCATTGGCTCCATTAAACAGCAACAATGAGACTTTTGTTAGGAGAAACTTTTAAAAAATCAGAAACCTTTACAGACTTGAGTATAATATCTTACTTTTTTCTGTTCAATAATTCTGCAGAAAAGCAGCATAACATAACTTTCTTCCGATCTGACATGCTTCAGAGGTAAATCTCACAGTGTCTTATACACAGAAAAGAGAGGAAGACATCCCTTTGCAAACACCATGTGAGCGGCTGTGCTCAGTTCTGAAAATCTGGAGCTCAAGTCCCAGACGTGCCCCTGAAATGGGTTTTTGACTGCAGGACAGTCAGCCAAACTATAAACTAGATAACTGGGGAAAAACTGTGCTGATCTCATAAGATGTGATCGATCGATGCTTGGCACAAAGCTGATGTCATAATCATGATTATTCCTACACCTTCCATTATTCACGTGGTATTTAGGATAATGCTTCAGTGATTATTCGAACTTGCTGTGGTTCTTTTCCTATAAAGGAGCTGTGGTCTGTGGTCTGTGAGGTCAGAACTGGGACTGAAACTCAGGAACAGACGCAGATCTCACACCGTTTCTATAGGCTCTGACTCTAAATCAAAGCGCCTGTGAGGGGAAGGGATTGGGAGTTTGTAAACAACTGGACTTCAAGTTGAAGGGCAGATGATGTGGGGAATTTGTAAACAGTTTTTTACTTCCCTTTCCCTCTTTAACTCCAGGGAGTAGAGCTAAATTTGAATTAAAATGTCACAATGATATGGACACAATGACTGTCCTATTTTCTCATGCTTCTGTTAGCTGTGCCCTTGCTTTAAGCCTCCTTTTATGTCAACAGAGTTAGCATACCAGATAAATAATATAGATGATATAAATACAGATTAAAGTTTGAAAAAAAATGATATGGTTGGTGCCTTGGCAGTATTTAATAAGCTGGTGTTTCTAACAATGTTTAGTAGCTAAATATACAACTTTATGCTTTAAATCACATATATATTTCAGGTCTCACACAGCATTTTGAGTTGGAAAAGTATTCCCACTTAGGATAAAATGAAAACATAGAGAACCCAGAAACCAAGCATTTTTTTTTTTCCTTTTTTGAGATAGTCTTAATTCTGTCACCCTGGGTAGAGTGCCATGGAGTCATAACTCCCAACAACCTTAAACTCTTGGGCTCAAGTGATCCTCCTGTCTCAGTCTCCCAAGTAGCTGGGACTACAGGTGCCATCTCCGAGCTGGGCTAGTTTTTCTATTCTTAGTAGAGAAAGGGGTCTCGTTCTTGCTCAGGCTGCTCTTGAACTCCTTAAGCTCAGCAATCCACCAAATTCAGCCTTGGAAAGTGCTGGGATTATAGGCGGAAGCCAGGGGGCCAGCAGAGACTAAGCAATTTTAAAGGTAGTAGTGCTGCAGTGGTGGTGGAAGAACTATCATCTGCTCTTTCTGTACAGAAATTGGAAATTAAAACCAAAGTCATAATGACCTATACACAGGTCTCATTGTGTATTTAGTCTCAATACTCATTCTGAGCTTAACTTCTGGCTAGTAAGAACACTTCTTCTTCGCCAACACCGCACACGTGACTCTGACACCCAGCTTGATGTTCTTGCTGGTGTTTGCATCATCTCAGGGTTGCTCAGAATGTGAAGAGCGTGCCCTGCCCAGGGCCCCAAGAGCCCACATTCCCGTGGGAGCTTTTTCTACAGTTTACTGCCTTGGAGAATCTTACTGAGAAATCCAAATTTCTCTTACAGCAGCCAGGAGCCACTGCAATGAAAGCTCAGTAAGACGCTTGAGACTTGCTCTCTGATCTAAGGTTTGCAAATGGGCTGAAGATGGTGCTGAGGAAGGTCCACTGGTTGCAGTTCTGCAGTGACACCTTTACGCCCCGTCCCTTCATTTCCAACGGAACAAATAATCGACATTGTAACAATTTGCCTGGTTTCTCTCTACAGCGTTCACAAATTTCCAGGTGTTTGTTTGGTTTTGCAGGCACAGCAAGATCTGCTTCTCTGATGCTGCCGCCTGGAGGAAGCCTGAACTTTGTTTCCACACAGGGCAATTCTTTGTACTAATTGTTACAATGAGACAAATTTGAGTGCTTTTGTCAGACTGGTACTAAAGTCCTCCCCTCAGGAGAATGAACAACAAAGGGAAGACGGCTGTGTTTGCCCCGGTTTCCTGATATGCAGCTGCCACTGCTTCCCCAGTTCCTCCTTAGTGAGAGGCAAAGATCATTTATATCCTGGTTAAGCACACAGTGTGGTAAACATGCTTACAACTCTATCCCATGGGCTTCCTTCAAATTCCATTAATAATAATAATTCCACAAGGGGCTCCTCCTCCTTTTTGTAGAAAGCCATGACCTCTGTCATTTGTCCCAACTTCATCACCAAAACAAGTACTGGGATGTATACAGATTTGGAATTTTACCTGACTTCCAAGTTAATAAAATTAACGTACCACAGTTTCACTGGTGCTGTCAGAAGACACAAGATTTTGGGGTCAGAGGAAAAGGATTTTCTCACAGCAGCAGAGATGGCTGGAGTATCAGCAGGATTTTTGCATGGGTTTCATAGCCCCTGTACCCACATAGCAACATGAAAAAAAAAAAAGGTGACACCTTTACCCACAGTGGGTTGTGTTATAAGAAAACAACGTGAATTTTTCATGATGGGAAGTGAACCTGTGCTTCACTTTGGAAGATGTCGACTTCACTATATTACACACTGAGGATGTCTAGTGCTTGCCCTGGGGAGATGCTGTCTCCCTTCTGAAGCTCCTCACTATACAAACATTTTGACAAGACCAGAACTGAGAGTAGCCAGCAATCTAACACAAAGAGATTTCTTTCCCAACAGTGAAGAACTTTTTTCTTCTTTCTGTTTTGATAAGATAATTTACTTTTGCTTTTGACATGAAAAAATATAAGCCTATGGAAGAAAGAAAATATAACAGTGTATAATTTAAAATATCTATTTTTATCATATTGCTTTTGTATTTACTGAAGAACAATAGGGATTTTTGCCTCTTGTCCAAATCCAGAACTTTTGATACGATCTGTAAGAGATGATGAGTGATGGAAGAGATGGGCCATCAGCAGGTAGAGACAATGAGCTTGAGACGGTGAGTGAGGGAGAGACCTGCCATGAGCAGGTAGAGACAGTGAGCATGAGACGGTGAGTGAGGGAGAGACCTGCCATGAGCAGGTAGAGACAGTGAGCATGAGACGGTGAGTGAGGAGAGAGACCTGCCGTGAGCAGGTAGAGACAGTGAGCAGTGATGGTGAGTGAGGAGAGAGACCTGCCGTGAGCAGGTAGAGACAGTGAGCAGTGATGGTGAGTGAGGGAGAGACCTGCCATGAGCAGGTAGAGACAGTGAGCAGTGATGGTGAGTGAGAAGAGAGACCTGCCGTGAGCAGGTAGAGACAGTGAGCAGTGATGGTGAGTGAGGGGTGAGACAGTGCAAGCACAGCGTATTGAATGTTGATGGCAGATGTGCACTATGAGGACATGGGAACGAATGACCATTTGTATTCTTGATGCTAAGAAAATCCCATAGAATATTACACCCTAGATTAACGTCTATAGCTACTAATTATCTGTGTTATTCTTCCTGGAGTAAGTTATTGAGAGTTTTATTTTGGCAATAAAATAGATCAAATGAGAACCAAATTAAAACTTTAGAGGCTAGATTTCACAAAGT
>CAUYQV010041168.1:0-19723 GCA_963574575.1 Galagoides demidoff
TGTGTCTGCCTACTAACCTCCTTTACAAATAATTCATTTGTTGCAGAAGACAATCATATTAAACTCAAAATATGTTTTAAGATGATTGCTGGCTCGGTGCCTGTGGCTCAAGTGGCTAAGGCACCAGCCACATACACCTAAAGTGGTAGGTTCAAATCCAGCCCAGGCCTGCCAAATAATGACAGCTACAACCAAAAAATAGCTGGGTGTTGTGGCAGGAGCCTGTGGTCCCAGCTACTTGGGAGGTGGAGGCAGGAGACTCACTTGAACCCAGGAGTTGGAGGTTGCTCTGAGCTGTGATGCCATGGCACTCTACCCAGGGCAACAGCTTGAGTCTCTGTCTCAAAAAAAAAAAAAAAAAAACGATTTCTAAGTAAAATCAAACAATTCCTATATGATATGCCAAGAGACATCCAATTGATTAGTTATATATTTTCATTAGAGAGACTCTCTACTGAAGTCTTGTAAAAGGTGAGTATGAAATAAACCTGACACGTTCACATTATTTCAGATATATAACAGACCCGACTGCCTTTATGGCATTTAAGAAACATCTTTGTCTAAAGCTAATGAGTTAATGATTTACTTAATCAATTTCAACAGCTTTTTTAGAAAAAAATTTGATAGCAAATTACTAATATAGAAGACCAGTATCTCACTGTGCCTGTGGATCTGCCATCACTAAAAAATGGCCTACCTCAAACCAATTGAATTGTGAGGGAAAAATGCTTCTAGGAATGTCATGGTAGAAGAATATGGAAATATGACAGGTTTTAGAAGATCCATGACATAAAGAGGAAGTATAATCTTAAAATTCCACCTACTAACGAACTCTTCCCTAGTAAACTATGAGCTTAAAGATTATCAAGGTAGGAGTAGTTCTAGAACTAGGAAAGTGCAAGTCAAGGTCACACAGACATAGTTATATTTCTGGAACCTGTTGTATCCAGGTCAATAAACCACCATTTCTTTAATGAGAACTTTCCTTGCCACCTAGTCAAAAGGGAAAATGTAATTTATACCTAGATATTTCTTTATATCACATTATCACTTCTGCTATTTGTTGTATTTGAAATTACATGTTTATACATTTGGGTTTTTTGATGATTATTCCCCCTTTTTCCCCAGTATGGGTATAGATAGGTCATGAACTTTGTTGATCTTATTCATGTGTGTATCCTTAACTCATAAAATCATACCTTACATATATAGGATCTAAGTAAAAATTTACAGTTAATGACATGAAAATAAGATAAGGGAAAACAAACAATATAGAAAGCCTACTGTATAGTATTATGACAAGTTAATTATCTCCTCAAGATTTATTTGATAGTTTTTATTCCTGTAGTTTAATATATTATGTAATGTAACTATAGTAGTCAATCATTTAAAAAAAATGTTGCATTCATTCATTAATTGATTTTGTTGATTATCTTATTTCATTATAATTATAGCACTGTTTCCTCAGATAAGAACTAGATAATAACTGTGAATACCAAGATTGTTTTATCCTCAGAGGAAAAGCCATTTTTTTTAGGTTATTATCATTCACTCATACATTCATTTATACATTTGTTCATTTTCTTGAGTGGTTAGTGTCCGTCATTGTCCTTGATGGTTCTACTTCATATAAAAGATGTAGGTGACTCAATATTTAGGAGGCAGAAAGGTAAAGAAGTCAACATGCACCAGAGCAATATAGCAATGGTAATACAATTGTGCACAGTAAGAGTACAGATAAGCAGACCCCAATCTCTTAGAGATTGTCAGGGAAGCTTATTAGAGGAGGATGGAGAACTGAAGGTAGAGGTTAGGTTGGGCCAAAATGGTAATTTGTATGGAAAACAGAGACATTCAACTCGTTAGTATAAAGGGGTGGGTTGTGTTTAGGAATGATGGGAGACAAGGTTGGAGGAGCAGGCAAGAATCATATCACAGATCATACCATTCACACTGTAAATAAAGTACATTAAAAATCTGCCTGCTATCTAATATGACTGACACTGCTATGGTACTCCCATTTTGTTATAACAAGCAACAGTTTGCAAGATCAGCTGGCTAAGTGATATGCAGGTCACCTCAGGGTAACAGTGACTCTGGAGGTAAGAAAGACATTGTATTAGGCAGGATTTTCCAGCGAAGCAGAAGAACAAAATAATGTTAGATGATAGATAGATAGATAAAAATTAAAGTCATCAGATTCTGAGAAGTACCACAATTGGCCACCTGCCAGGTAGAGACCCAGTAAATCTTCTGGTGTGATTTAGTCTGAGTCCAAAAAGCTGAGGAGGAATAGCACCACTGTTGGAAGACAAGAGAAAAGAGATGTCCCAACTCAAGGAAAGCGAGTGCATTTACCCTTCCTCCACCTTTTGTTTGAGTTGGGCCCTCAAAGAACTGGATAATGCTCACTCAGGTTGGTGGGATTTTCTTTACTCATAATGTTTTATATGAAATAATGTTTTACCAAATCTGGTCATATCTTAATTCAGTTAAGTAGACACCTAAACTAAACCATCAGAACCATCAATGTTCCCACTTTTACTAAATGAGAATTTTAATTTGTTTGGTCATCTCAAGTTCTGGTTAGCAATGCATAATAAAATTCATAAGCTACAGATACTGTTACATCAATGAATGATAAAATTCATAAGATACAGGTACTGGTGCATCCAAGTGTACAAGAACACTATCTTGTATCAAGTTGTTAGTCCCTTTCCTCCTGGATGACAGCCTAGAAACTGAACAAGAATAGAATAATCTTATTGATAATTACATTAAAATAAAGTTTTATAATAAACCTATTCAACTGTGGAAGAAAAACTAGAAAATTAATTATGTGTGTTGCCAGAGTCTTCAAGAAGACTAAAAATGAACATATGTATATGTATGTGCTTTTACTCTCCTTTTCTAAATTTCTATTTTACACATTTAAAAATAGTCTTTCTTGAGATCATAGTAAATTGTGGTTTAGCATGGAGTACTTATGTATGAGCACATATTTTTCCAAAATAAAAAGGTTTCAGATGAAACATATAGCTATAAGCTTTGCGAAATATTTACTAAATATAAAAATATGAAGGTGAAATCGCATTTAATCCAAATTGTTAAATGTAAACTCTGTTGGAGATTATTTCATCTTTTTATACACATAGTGCATATGTAAACATATATTTATATGTGTATAGGTTTATATTTAGAAACTTGTTTTTGATTTAGTGATAAATCACTGGCATCTATTAGTTGCATTAACTAGTATGCCTCATGCTTTTTGTAAAGCCATAATTAAAATACTTTAAGTATTCAAAGTGCTTTGTTGGAAACTAAGGATATATTTACCATAATTTTTTAAATTATAAATTTATTAGAAGAGGTATCTTTCAATGTGTATATGTTTCTTCTTTACTTATTTTTATCATAAATTCCTAGAAGTAGAATTTACATGTTAAAGGCATGTATACTCCAAAGTTTGGGGAATAAATATGAACATTATTACTTTCTAGAACTTATCTTTTAAGCAGAAAGGGTACCAGACTCTTATCAGAGTTATATTAACATTCTTCAGTTCTTGTCACTTTGATAAGCAACAGAAATACCACATATATATGTATGCGTACAATCTTTTATTACCAGTAGGGCTGAATACCTCTTATTCTTACTAATACTTTGCTTTTAAACTTTAACTGTATCTTATGTTTCTTTTCTACACTTATATTGAGAGGCTAGATTTTGTTATTTTATTGGTGATTTGTTGAAATCTATTAATGCAAGTGATATTGCTGAGCCATGGGCCAGTCTTCTAGGCATTGAAAGTATAGTAGTAAGGAGAAAAGACAAAACACCAAAACACTGCCACCACCAACAAATAAACACACACACACATATTTATTGCATATACATATTAGAGTCTGGTTTTTACCAATGAACATCAAACATATGCAAAATATTTTCCACAGTCATTCTAGTGGTATATTATAAACCATTTCTAAAAGTTCCCAAATACTCACAGGGCACATTTGAAGAAAACGTGGATAACCAGGCCAAGTTTACCTTCAGTCACTCCTAGGTATGCTTTTATCATCACTAAATTAAGGGTGAAGATTGTGCTCTAAAGAAGTGGGGCCAGCACCAGTAATATCAGGACAGGAATCGTAAAGATGAAGGAGTCTGTTGTCTTTGTCATGCGTGTTCTGTTTTGATCTAACTGAACCATCTAGAGGTACAGAACAGTTCCTATCAGTAAAAATAGGAACTTCTTTGCTAGCATCCAATAAAAAAGAAAGATAAAAGAATACTCTAATTAGTTGGAGACTCGAAAAACAGTGAGACCTGTGTAGACAAGAATTGTAGCCAACCTTATCCTATGTATCATTTCCAGGTGGACACAATAAATGACTTGCTTTTGTAATAACTAACCAAAGTTCCTATTAAGGTGCTCTTCAGAGCTTTGCCACAAATTTCATTTGAATTTTTATGCTCATAAACCTTCAATATTTACTCTTCCCATCCATATTTTTATTTTGATTGCCTCTGCCCTTGCTCTTTCAAACTATACCTAAAACGAAAGTGGCAGAATATTGCATCAAAATCCATTTAGCTTATTTTTGAATGGAGTGCAGATAAGTATCCAAATTTTTGAGTACTTAGTCTAGTCCATTATGTATTTCGATTTTTCTTCAGGAAGCAGTTCCTGGGCTGTGACAGATGCTTCTCATTACTGTAATTTGCAAATGAGTTTGAACATCTAGAGGTACGGAATAGTTGATAACTCTTAGGATAAACATGAAGAATTTCAAATAAACTGCTTGGACTGTCTTCAAGGCTGACACTTGGTGGCTTTTCAGCCCTAGCGTCTGAAGAGTGATGTGCTACATCAGTCCAAGACAGTATCGTTTTATGAGAAAAATCTTTGAAAATTAATTTCATAGCTGAGTTGACCCTGCATTACTATATAGATTTTTATCATTATTTATTCACAAAACAATGGGAAATACTTTTTTAATGATTGCTTGAGAAGTGAAACTGAAAAAAATAATAATTCTTCTTTAGAATTATTAATGTTTGTTATTTCTGTTCAAATAGAGTAAATTCATGTACCCTCTCTTGTGCCTAATTCCATCCATCCTTTTTAATTGAGTCATTTACATATATTGACTAACTTGAAAGTAAATTTTGTCCTTATGTAATATTTCAGGGACCTTCAGGTGCTTAGCACATACTATTAATAAATCCTTTAAAGGTTGCTAACCTGTTTTTTTAAAAGAAACTTTATTATATGGTCATTAAAGATCACTAATCTTAAGAATGAAGGTGATATCAGCAAGATGGCCAACTAAAGGTGACTATATTTATCTCTCCCACAAAAGAGCAAAACAACAAATACACAAGCACATATGTGACTAGACTATCTCAAGAAAGCCCTGTCAGTACAGCAGGGAGTGGTACAGACCTTGTGGAACACAGACACTCAGGAAATGACCACAGAGAATAAAATGTCACTCTGTCTGCATGAGCCTACAATTAGGGGGGACATTCCATTGTGGGGAAAGAGTAAGCAGGAACTCCCCCAGGAATACCCATTAGTACTGTAGAAACCTGCCGTCTTTGCTGCTGGAGAATTGTACGGTTTGCACAGGCCCCAAATCCAGTTTTGGGAACTACTAGTTCACACAGCTGCATTGCTCTAGAGAAGGAACCCACATCATTCTCCTCCTTCCCTTGACCCAATCTACAGCTGCTTCATGGTGCCATCCTATAATCAGAGCCTCTGATGTGATGTGCTCTAGTCTGGGGGCCTGGACACACTGCATCTCCTGATCACTGAGGACCCATCACCATTGCACTTTGCTCATATATAGTAGTGTACCACTCCCCAGCTGAACTGCTTTAGTTCCCTAACACTGGGAACAGGCCGCTTAGGAGACACTCCATTTACCCAATCTGAGTGGCTACAGTACCCTGATTTTGGCTAGGTGTAGTGAAACAGCCAAGACCCTGGTACCTGAATCTACATGGCAGCTTGCCTCCCAAGGACGAGGTAGTCCTGAACAATGGGAAAGTTGAGTCCAGTGCGACCTCAGCATGCAAAATAGCAGCATCTTCTTATTCCCAGGGAGTTCTGCCTAACCAGTGGACTAACCGCACAAACTCAATCAGCCTAGGCTACTGTGACAATTGTATAAGATACAGAGTGGTTAAATGGATGAAGAAACACAAAGTAAGCTACATGCTGTCTGCAAGAAACTCACCTTACCTGTAAGGAAACATGTAAACTGAAAGTGAAGGGAAGGAAAATGATATTCCTTACGAATGGTAATCAAAGGAAAGCAGGAGTAGCTATACTCGTACCAAATAAAGTAGACTTTAAATAAAAATCATAGAGACAAAGAAAGTCATTATATGATGATAAAAGGCTAATTCAGCCAGAGAATAGTGTAATTATATATGCACCCAACACAAGAGCACCCAGCCCCAAATATGTAAAGTACATTTTAGAGTTAGATTACAATATAATAACTGTAGGGGACTTTACACTCTCCTTTCAGCAATGGACAGGTAATTCAAACAGAAAATCAAAATGGCCAGCACCATAGAAAGATAATTTTTTAGGCTCCTGCTTGAAACCAACAGCTTCAGCAAATTGCTGGCCTTGATTCTGGGCCGACAGAAAATCATATCTAAGGGGAAAACTTATAGTAACAAACACCTACTTTTAAAAACGACAAAGATCTCATTAAACAACTTAACACTACACCACCTCAAGGAACTAGAATAAAAAGAAATAAAAAATGACATGCAGAATTAAAAGGAGAAAACACATAATAAAGATAAGAGCAGAAATAAACAGAAGTAGAGACTGAAACCCAGCACAACAGATCAACAAAATAAAGAGTTGTTTTTTTGAAAAGATATACAAAATTGACAAACCTTTGGATAGATTTTAAAAAAGACTCAAAGCAGAGATGAAAAAGGAGATATCACAACCGAAACTGTAGAACCACTTGACTATTAGGAACAACTATACACCAAAAAAATATATAAAATGTAGAAGAAATGAAAAATTCTAGGACAAATTCTACCTTTCAAAATTGAATGATGAATAAATAGAAAACCTAAATGGAAGAATAATGAGTAACAAGATTGACTCAGGAATAAAAATTCTCCCATCAAAGAAAAGTTCCCCGAGTATTCTTCCAAACTCTTTTTATGAGGCCAGCATTACTCAGACACTACCAGCCAGAGACATGAAAAGAAAAAAATACAGGCCAATATTACTGATAAACATAAATGCAAAAATGCTCAACAAAATACAAGCAAGTCACATAAACAACTGAAAATAGTTAATGGGCACATTGGTTCAGTCTTTCCTTTTTACCTCATGCTTTCAGAAGCCAGGAGCCTGGGGAGCCATACTGGCCTGTGAGCTATCTCTGGGGAAGGACTCCAACAAAACTATCACATCAGAAGATGTCCTTCTCAACTGTATACCTTTAAGACCCTACTAGTATTTTCAAAATAAAAATATGACTCTTCTGCTTATACTGCATAGAAATAAAGCAGTAAGGACAACAATATAGTGAGAGTAAGTAAATTTTGGCACAGCTAAAGGTAATTTAATTATTTCTAAACATTCATTTATTTGCCTATTTATTTACTGCTTGAGCTGTAGACTCAGGTGATGCTTGGTTCTACGACTTCAAAGAAACACCATATAATGTATTACCCTCTGAGACTGGATGTACTAACCTTTTTTTTCTCTTTAATTTCAGATTGATATAAGAGCACAAGTGTTGAGGTTATATTGAGGTTATATTGGTTTCATTTCTAAGATAAAGTTTAAGTTGTAGTTGAGCCGGACACTCAATAAGCATACTGAACACCCTCACTTTGTGCACATTCGGTGAGATCTCACAATCATCCTCCCTCCTCCCCTCTCCCCTCTCTCACTTCTTCTCTCCCTCTGAATAGACTATACCTATGTTTTTCTTTCCTGTGGATTTGTAGTTGTTTAGTGGTTTCATATTTGTATTAAGTACATTGGATACTTTCCCCCCAGTTCTTGTGATACATTATGAAGAAGAATGTGTTTCAACTCCATCCCGGTAAACACAAAAGATGTAAAGTTTCCATCTTTCCTTATGGCTGAATAGTACTCCATGGTATACATATACCACAGCTGGTTAATCTATTCATGGGTGATGGACACTTGGGTGGATTTCATGTCTGGATAATTGTGATACTGCAATAACATTCTAGTGCTGATATCCTTGTGGTAATATGTTTTTTTTTTTTCCTTCTGGATAGATACCTAGTAATGGGATTGTTGGATCAAATGGAAGGTCCACTTTCAGTTCTTTGAGAATTCTCCATTCTTCTTTCCAGGGGGTTGTATAAGTTTGCAATCCCATCAGCAGTGCAAAAGTGTTCCCTTCTCCCCACATGCACTCTAGCATATACAGATTATGAATTTTGTGATGTGGGCTAATCTCACTGGAGTTAGGTGATAGCTCACAGTGGTTATGATTTGCATTTGTCTGATAAGTGAAGACAATGTTTTTCATGTGTTTGTTGGCTTTCCTCTGTCATCTTCAGAGAACTTTCTGTTCAAGTCTCTTCCCCACTTATAAATGATTTTTTTCTTTTCTTGTTGGTTAATTTGAGTTCTCTATAGATTCTAGCTATCAGCCCTTTGTCAGATTCATAGCATACAAATATCTTCTCCCATTCTACAGGCCATCTGTCTGCTTTAGTTGTGGTCCCTTTCGCTGTACAGAAAGTTTTTAGTTTGATCACATCTCATTGATTTATCTATGGCATTGCTGCAATTGCCAAGGGAGTCTTTTTCATAAAATCTTTCCCAGGCCAATATTGTGAAGAGTTTTCTCCATACTTCCTTCCAGAATTTTTATTGTTTCATATTTTAAATTTAAGTCCTTTATCCGGTGAGAGTCCATTTTTGTCAGTGGTGAGAGGTGTAGGTTCAATTTCAGTCTTCTGTATGTGATTACACAGTTCTCCTAGCACTGTTTAAGTAGGGATTCTTTTTCCTGTGCATGCGTTTGTTTCGTTTATCAAGGTCAGATAGCCATATGCAGCTGCGTTCACCTCTAGGTTCTCTTCTTTGTTGCATAGATCTATCTTCCTATTTTGTACCAGTACCATACTGTTTTGATCACTATGGACTTGCAGTATAATCTGAAGTCTGGTAATGTGATGTCTCCAGATTTGTTTTTATTTCTTAAAATTGTATTGGGTATTCAGGTTTTATTTTTTTCTGTTTCCATATGAAGCAAAGTACTATATTTTTGAGTTCTTCAAAACATGACAAGAGTGCTTTGATTGGTATTGAATTAAATCTATAGATCGCTTAGGGTAGTTTGGACATTAACAATGTTGATTCTTCCAGCCACAGGTGGCATGTTCTTCCATTTGTTAATGTCTTATACTGTTTCTTTTCTCATGTTTTTGAAGCATAGTTCTTATCCTTTACATCCTATCTTAGATATATTCCCAGGTATTTCATTTTCTCTGGAGCTCCTGTGAAGAGTATTATTGAAACTCTAATTCTTAAATGAGAAACAGAGAAATACTATCTAAAATAAAAGTTGATATTTGATGCAAAGTTTAAAGCAGTGAAACCCTGTCGAATTTAAAGATTCTGGCCTTTAACTCTGATGATCTTGGACAAGTTGCTTAATGTCTCCTAAAAAGCTTTCCATCTTTTTTTTTATAAATACTTTTTAAATTAAATGATAGCTGTGTACATTAATGTAATCATGGGGTACAGTGTGATATTTTCATATACAATTTGAGATATCTTCATGAAACTGGTTAACATAGCCTTCATGTCATTTTCTTAGTTATTGTGCTATGACATTTATATTCTACTTTAAGAAAGATTCACTTGTACCCTTGAAAGATAATCCACAGAGGTGATCCCTCCAGTCACCCTCCCTCCACCCATCCACCCCCTCCCCATATTCTTAGGCTATAATTAGATTATAGCTTTCATATGAAAGCTATAAATTAGTTTCATAGTAGAGGTGTGTACATTGAATACTTTTTCTTCCATTCTTGTGATACTTTGCTAAGAAGAACATTTTCCAGCTCCATCCATGTAAACATGAAGGAGGTAAAGCCTCCATCTTTCTTTATGGCTTCATAGTATTCCATGGTGTACATATACCACAGTTTATTGATCTATTCGTGGATAGATGGGCACTTGGGCTTCTTCCATGACCTGGAAATTATGAATTGAGCTGCAATAAACATTCTGATACAAATATTTTTGTTATATCCAGAAGCTTTCCATCTTTGAATGAATTAGAATAACAAGGTGATCAATGTCATCTTGTGACTGTGGGAATTAAACGAAATTACATGTGCAGTGCAATTAAGCTAGCATCAGGACATGTTCAGTAAATGCTTTCCATTTCCATTACTGTTATTGTTTCAGAAATATATAAAATTATATGAAACATATATTTTAATCTCTTTGAGAAATGAATAAATGGAAACACGTGCAAGGAGTCCACACATTGGGTCTTGTCACCCGTCTTAACCTTTTTTGTTTGGTTTCCTTTGAATTTAAGCATACCTACGAGACAATTCAATGGATAGTTTGAATCATCTCCTTTTGTCAGAAATTTATAAGGTAGACGTTACCAGGGCCTTATATGTTAATTTTAAAAAAACTTGACTGTGATAATAAACTGGACTACTCCTAGTTATTCCATCTTTATAATAATAATTAAAGATGTTTATCACTATGAAAACTCATTTATTGAGAATTACCAATTGTACATTCTTTAATGAGAATTATGATTGATACATTAACATTTTTATATAAGACTATGGAAGTATAGAACACAATTCCTATTATCAGATTTGAATTCCTTTCTAATCAGATATAATGTTTAACCAGCTGTTACAATCTAAAATGTCTTTGATATATTCCACAAATTTCAGAGGCAAGATGTGTCCCTCTGGCTTCAGTGCCCAGCCTTTGCTTCTATACTTACTCAGCACGTAGGGTGCAAGGATAGACCCTTCATTAATTACTCATGGATAACTTTGTGTCTATCCAATGTTTACAAAATCCTGATGATATAGAAGATAATTAAAATGGCTCTATCTTGTCTCTGCCTTTTTTCATAACAAAAATGTTTTAACATTTCTACATTGGAATTATTATATGAAGATATGGGGAGCACATCAGATCTATTTAAATCTTTGGGAAGGTTTATTCTCTCCTTAGATTTGTGTGTGTGAGAGAGATGAAGTCAAACCCTAATACACACTTATGAATGCCACTATGGCCCCTAAACAACACCATTCAGCATCTTTTGTCCCATGTGATTCTAGAGGGCTTTGCAACTTTATCATGTTGTGGAGCTTTGCATTTGTATCACACCAGTATGTGATTGTTACATAGCCTTGACATTTCTTTCTTTTGCATGTTTATCATAAATCCTGAACTAGGTCATCCACCCATAAAACCCAGTCATAATTTTAAGATGTCCACTTCTGAAGCAATAAATATTTTCTCACATTGTTTCTGAAAGAGCTTGGGAATTGGAGAACATCCCTGAAATCACATTATGAAGATTCAGGTAAAAATGTCGCTCTTCTAGCAGGTTGTTTTCAAAATCAGTTGCATTAATTCATATCCAAACATTACATGATGAACAAAATATTCAATAAATGTTCCTTTGATTGGGTAAATACATATATAATTTGAAGCCATAATCATAACTTAGTGGCCTGCACAACCCAGAGATGACACCGTGTATCTTCTCTGCTGAAGAGTAGTTTCTATGTTCTGATTCTTCAAGATAGCGTGCAGGAATTTTCCACAAGGCCTACCTTTGATGAACCTCCCTGGATAACTAGAGTTACCTTCTTGAAGCTGACTCTAGATCATGTGGTGTGATTTCATTATAATTATCATTATAGCTCTGGCTAGGAGGCTCTGCTTAGTTTTCCAGAGTTACAATTCCCTCTTGACTATGATTAAACTGTCTGTGGATTCATGGGCCTGGAAAACTTAAACAGTCCAATTTAATGAAAAACAATTTTCATAGCCATCTGGCAATAGTCTGAATATTTCTAGAAGTTAACTTTTTGCATATTAAACTTCTAAAAGAAATAATTAAATCAGCTTTCATAATAGCCCATGTAGAGAGAAGTCGTTCTGTGTGTTCCCACCAGCCCAGTGATTTGTGTGTCTGTTATACCTCCTCAGTAGTTTTGGAGAGAAATAGATCATTTATATAAATTATAATCGATAGGGGTCTGAGTGCTGAGCTCTTTAGAATGGCCTCTTGGGTACATTAGATAGTGAGAGACTAAGAAATTAATCTTATCTGCTTGGATTCTTTCATCAAGGCAAGATTTATATCAATTAATTATAATTTAGAAAAATTTTAAAGCTATAAAGCTTTCAGAACGAAAATTGTGTTTGTGTAATTATGAAGAAAGTTATTCCCATTTAAAAAGATAGCTCCAAAAAAAAAAAAACTAAAAAAATAAAAAGATAGCTCCACAAAAGGCCATTTTACAGGTTCTTTAAGTTGTTTATAAACTTATTCATTTTGTCTTTATGTTCAATCTTAAGAACAAAATCACATTTGTTAAAGGAATTAACCGTTTACTGATTATAGCCTATCAGTTTTCTAGGAATGATAACTCAGTTACTCAGAAACAAGATGACGGACTTTACCTTATTTTGAATTCTTCGGGCCTGAGTATGGTTTATAAAACTAGTAAATAACACTATGTTTTCTAGGAGAAATTTGAAATCAAAAGCACACACATGACATTTTGCCTAAAATATGATTTAGATTTAAATTATTAATTGAAGGAGCTGGGAAATTATATTCCCCTTTCATATTTGCTTGGGCCTTTTGTGGAAGCCTAGGCCCAGGAGTCCTCAAACTTTTTAAACAGGGGGCCAGTTCACTGTCCCTCAGACCATTGGAGGGCCAGACTGCGGGCCCCAGGACGAGTCGGTTGCTAAACAGGACAGGTAGTGGCGGCAGAAACACCCAGCAGGCCGGATAAATGTCCTAGGTGGGCTGCATGTGGCCTGAGGGCTGTAGTTTGAGGACACCTGGATAAAAATGTGGAGTAATTGTTGTTATTCAAATATCCTCACAGGCACACTCTTATCAGATGGTAAGGCAAGATGGGAGTGATGTTTGCTTTATATCAGACTTGACTGATGTATATCATCTATTCCTGCCTGTGCCTTTTTTGACATAAGACTATACGGCACACTCCATATGACACTCACTTTCTATATATGTAAATGGATAATATCAAGATATATCTCTGAGACAATCAATGTAACTAATGCTTAAGAGAAAGTATAAGTGAATAGCCGTAGCATATTGAATATATTTCCATGTCATTAAGGACACTGATAAGTGCTTTGTTCAAAGGAATACAAGGTGTATATAAACGAAATCACATACTTTATAATCCAACTCCTGATAACCTTAATGGAAATGAATGCATTTCATGAGGACCAGATGTGTTTTATCTCTGTTTCAGAGATGAAGGTATTTGCAGTGCTAAACATTCTTAGGTAGTCAGTATCTACACTAATGATGCTGGTAAATCTAAATCACAAGGTACATTTGGAATCTTCATTTAAGCAATACTAATAGAATATTTGATTGAGCTGACAATACATTAGATGCTTAAGTAAGTAATGAAGCTAGTGCAATCAACCGAAAACTAAAGAGTCAATTGTTTTTCACAAAAGAAACAAATCTCCAGTTTTATACTAATTTATAATATTATGTAGGCACTTTTTTTGTGTTGTTGGCTTTTCATCTTACCATACCAATAATGCTTAGGAAGGAGGGGGGGAGAAAAGACCTCATTGGGTCCCTGCTGTTTATCACTTTCATGAAATCATAATCCTCTCAGTGTAACTATAATAATCTCTGCAGGAATTAATTGTGATGTCACAGAAGATTATGACATTAAATGGGAAGCAGGCAGCAGGAAACTGAGCTCTATGAACAGCTAAGATCTCTTCCTTATGAAAATATATGTTGTACATATATCATGGCTCTGTTTAAGAGTGGGTTCAAATTAAATGAGTGAACAAATAATATCTAAGACCGGTAAGTTTCCTTACAATGAATTTTCAGATAAATGTGACGGTCATATTCTAGTGATCCATTAAAGTCACATTGTATTTTAGACAATTATGTCAGAAGGGTAATATACAGAGCAGACATAAAGTACAATTTAAATAGTAAAATAATTTAAATTGCACATGCATTTTATGTGCACCCTATATAAGCATGTGTCACATAAAGATAGCATTCCCATGAGATTGCAATGGAGTCCAGGTGGTGGCTCACACCTATAATCTCAGCACATCAGATGACCAAGGTGAGAGGATTGCTTGGGCCCAGGAGTTCAAGACTAGCATGACCAACATAGTGAGACCACATTCTCTACAAAATAATAGTAATATTGATGATAGTAGTAATAATAAGTCAGACATGTTGGTGTGTGCCTGCAGTCCCAATAACTCAGGAAGCTGAGGCAGCAGTATTGCTTGAGCCCAAGAATTTGAGACTACAGTGACCTATGTCCATGCCACTGGTGTCCAGCCCAGGCAACAGAGCAAGACCCTACTCGAAAACATAAATTGTAATGGATCTAAATATTCCTATCACCTAGTGATGTCAAAGCCATCTCCACCCTGTAGGATGGCATGTTATTCACATGTTTGTGGTGATGTTGGTGTAAACTAATCTATTTTGCCACCACGTCTATAAAAATATACAATATATACAATATTATTACATACAAGATATTGTATATTATTAGTATACAATGTGTACAAAAATATACAATATAAAAAATATAATTATGTACAGTACATAATACTTCATAATGATAATAAGCAACTAAGTTACTGGTTTATGTATTTACTATACTATACTTTTAGTCATTATTTTAGAGGGTATTCATACTTACAAAAATAATTGTTAACCACAAAAGAGTCTTAGTTCTTCAGGAGGCGTTCCAGAAGAAGGAATTGTGTATTACCCTATGAGGTGACAGCTCCATGGGTGCCATTGAAGGCCTTTCCGTGGGATGAAGGGCAGTCGGGAGACAGCGATATTGATGATCCTCTGTAAGCCTAGGCCCTGTGTTTCTGTCTTAGCTTATAACCAAAAAGTTAAAAAAAAAAATAAAAATAAAAATAAAAAAGATCTTACAGATGAAAGACATAAAAAAGAAGATATTTTTGTGCAGTTATACAGTGTGTGTGTATGTTTTAAGCTGTTAGTACAAAATAATCAGAAAGTTAAAAACAAAATGTTTATAAGGCAAAAGTTAAATTAAGGTTCTTTTGAAAAAAGAACATTTTAAAAGAAACTTAGTGTAGCCTAAGCGCACAGTGTTTATAAAGTCTACAGCAATGTATGCTAATGTCCTAGGCTTTCCCATTCACTCCCCACTCCCTCACTGTGTCATTCTGAACTTTTTGTGCTGCAGGAACCATTCGTGGTAAGCGCCCTATGTGGGTGTACCATTTTTCATCTTTATACCATATCTTGACTGTGCTTTTTTGATCCACAAATACTTAGCACTGTGTTACAACAGCCTGCAGTATTCACATTACGTTTGTAGCTTGGGAGCAATTGACTATACCATATAGCCCAGATGATGTTCCCACTGTGACAGAAATCACCTCTGAATGCACTTCTCAGAACATATCTTCATTGTAAGGGGCACACGACTATATGCTCTCTTAATTACATTATTATTTTTTATTAGATCATAACTGTGCACATTACTGCATCTTAATTATATTATTATGGTTTTTATCATAGATGTTGGGATTGTACGACAAATAACATGATACATACATCAGTGGTTCTAAAGCTTAGCTTCCCATTACATCACTTGTGAGGCCAGGGTTTAGACCCTCACATTACACTTGGGTTAAAAAATACTGAAGCTCTGATTTAATTGTCCTGGGGTGAGCACTGAGTGCTGGGAATTTTAAAAACTCTCAGGTGGCTCTCACGTGCAGCGAGGCTGAGAACCACCGTTCTGTATCATTTCGCTCACAGCAGATGGCCACCAGGGGAAACATTTACTTTCTCTCTTAGGGACTCTTCAGATAGAATTTTAGAGAGAATCATATTTTCTGAGCATGGTTTTATTATCTTAGCACATCTCCAGATTATATCTCAAAGTTTAATTTTAAAGAGGCATACCATTTTATGGAGAAGTTTGTGTGGGAAGAAGCTGACCTGTGATCTTGGGTCTTGAAAGTAAAAGTTTGTTAATTACCCAAGAATTTGCAGAGCTGCAAAATGTAGTATGCTGAGATACGCCTGCAAAAAGGGGGTCTTCTCCAGTGAGTGGCTTTCAACCCCACGGTCACAGCACCTGGTGTGCTTGATTATGAGCATCTGTGGGGCACTCCCCAGAAGCTCCCAAAAATATGCAGGATATTTGAGACAGTGAGGGATGATATGGCTCCTTTTTTAGTTATTGCAGTGAATTTAATCATTTTTATCATCTACCACAAAAACCATTTGAAAACATGTAAAACTGAGATAAGCATAAGAAATACATTCCTCACCACCCCTTAATTAAAAGCTAACAGAGGAAACAAGATTTATACCCTCTGGCAAAAAAACACATATAGGTACGTGATTAGCAAAACATTCAGGGCCTCAGATTAGCTCCAGACACCACTGTAGAAATTAGGATATGGCCTCCACCAGGATGATACAGCCTCACAAAAATAGGACTCCTTGACTAAAGACAAGAAAATGCACATCAGCCCAAGTTACCCCCTTAAGCTTGGGAACTTTTTGCAATTCAGAACATCATAATCCCTAGGTGCAGATCTGGAAATGATGGGGATACAGGTAATTAAGTCATCCCAGAGCTCCTCAAAGGGGGAAATGCTCTCCCATCACTTGAGAACTCCACCAAAGTCTATATCAGGATATCAGATCCAGGTAGGGTAGGGGTGTTCAGACGCCATTCTTCAGAAAGCTCATTATGCTGGAATAACAAACCTCATCACTCTTCCTCTGGACCCTATTATCTGCTGATTGTTTGAGCTACAATGAACGAAGACGCTTAATTAGACTGCTCAGATGGAAATGGATTTATTTTGCAGTGGAAACAGACCAAGTTTGTTCTATGACTAGACATCAGAATCAGAATTAAATACATTTACTTCTTTGAGTATAGCAATGGAGGTGTGTGTTTAATAACATAAAATGTAGCAGTTCACCGAGGTGCACACACACACACACACATACACACACACTCAACGCATATATTGCTACAAAGACTAGCACTGGGCCACATCAAGACCAAAGATGTGAATTTAGCCAGTAATGACAAGACCACGACCATTAGGTCTAGAGGCTAAAAAACTTCTAAAGAAGATCAGGCCCAAGACATGTTTGATCAAGAATGGGTGAGGACTTAAAAAGATAAAATATATTATTTTAAATGACATGAGCACGTTTTGTTGTAAATGCATGACAATGTAGCCTCCATTATTATTGCTAAGATAGGGTTACAAATAGATGGCAAAGAGTTGTTTTTGTAAATAATAGTTTGGGAGATCAAAGAATAAAGATTGTATTTTATTGTTGATCCTTTGCAAAAGGAAAAAAATGAGATAGTCATGACAAGGCTGAGCAACCGGACTGAGAAATCAGCAGAAGTATGAAACTGGAGTTGGCAATGACTCCAATAAACCCTGCAGGGCTATTGCCTGTGTAAGATAATAGACAGCAGGTGAGTGCTTGATGAAGCCTTTTGCACATAGAAAGCATGCAATAAGTACTAACTTTCACCACTATTAACTAATTATTATTAATAAAAATGAATGATAGTGTAAGTAACCTACCACATTACAGAGATTCTTTGGAGGGGATATGATATTCTAATTTAGATAATAGTTAATTATGGTATGGCTTCATAGTCTGAAAAATCCTGGCTTAATTGGAAATAAATTTAGGATCTAAGAATCTTTGATTACGATATTATTGAAAAAGAAGGTCATAGTGATTTGTTTTGTTCAAGCCTCTGCTTATATCAGTTGAAAGAAAAATAAAGTGTTATGCTTGATAGTAACAAAATAAGCCAGGCAGGAAAAAGTCAGTATAGAAATCTCGATTTCCAAAGACACCTGCACTTTCCAATTTCAATGTCTGTGTTTATAAGAAATAAGAAAAGAGAGAGAGGTAAGGTCAATAAAATATTGGGGAGCATGGAGGGGAGTGGAACCATTATTCCACTTCGTTCTCCAGGGGAAATATTCCTGGCAGGGTGTATGCTCCCTTTGCACTTTCCGCAGATTGCTTTTATTAAACAACTTTTTAAAAGCCTACTCTTTTGATATATTAAAACAATAAGGGTAAATCTACATCCACTACCAAGATAAATTGCCTCTAAATTTAATCTGGAGAAAATGCATTTTTACCCTCATAATAACACCAGAGAAAAAAGTAGTGATCAGGTTTCCTATTAGTGAAAATAAGCACTTTAATAAACTGCTTGGTATCTCCCAGGTATTGTAAATGGCAGCTGCTATTAGAATTGGTCTCAATAATGTAATAGATCACCATATAAACCCACATACTTTAATGGAGCATAAATTAAACACAGTCTTTGTATGGCTAAAACATGTAAATATAGCTTTTTGGAAAATGTTTTAATTTTTCATTTAGTAATCTTGCCAGCTTTGTGCATTGGAGAATAATAAACTCTCCATTCTCCCCGACCTTTATAAGATACACCGTACCCAACAAAAATTTCCACTTTAATTTACTAATTCTAAGGCCAGGGCTCCTGATACCAAATTACTTACAATAAAATCTTATGAAAGTATACAAATGAAGTAGGACTAATGATTTAGAATATGTGATAATTTGTTTTGTTGCTATTTTCAGATAGCAGAATACTGTATTTAGGTTTAGAAAAGCTACATTCGTAAGTGTCTGTGTATGTTTCTGTGTTTCAATATTTAGCTGCCTACAGTTAAAATTTATTTGCAGTAATACATGTGAAACATAAAGAAAACAAATCAAAGGATAATTATTAATAATTTGAACCCTCTCTAAGTTCCATGTTTTTTATATTACACTGATATTTGATTATAGCACTTGGATTATTTCATGCCAGATACCTTCTCTGATTAGAATATGTCTGTTTATGCACATATATCATATTTACTTATAGAAATATCATAATAATTAGCTAAAGTCAGATATTTATCATGAGAAATGTCATCGGTATAGCCAAAAATTTTACTATCTGCACGCAGAGCATAAAGGCTTTTCTACAAAAACCACTTGGCATCTAGCAGTTACCCTTAGAGAATTAGATTCAGATAATTATTCCCTTTAAATCAAGTACTCCTGATGTTGACCAAGAACATCAAGTAAATACAGACCATTTTATACAATAATTAGTTATAGATTCAGTTGCCAATAACTTAAACTTGCGTGACTAAAAATGTATTAAATTGGCACTCAGAAAACTATTGAAAGAGACAAAGAGAAGCAACTATTCATAATTTGAGGCTGCTCTACCTAAATTTATTTTTAAAATGACATTTCCTGGGCTTTCATTAAGAAGAGAAGGTCTCGGCCGGGCGTTGTGGCAGGCGCCTATGGTCCCAGCTACTTGGGAGGCTGAGGCAGGAGAC
>CAUYQV010041171.1:0-10599 GCA_963574575.1 Galagoides demidoff
ATAGTGATTCTATTGAATCTATATATTTCTTCATATAGTATTCTTATCTTAACATTGTTTCCTTTTTTTTTATTAAATCATAGCTGTGTACATTAATGCAATCATGGGGTACAATGTGCTGGTTTTATATACAATTTGAAACATCTTCATCAAGCTGGTTAACATAACTTTCATATCATTTGGTTAATCATTGTATCAACACATTAAAATAATACAAACTAAGCCTACATTTAGCAAAAGGAGAAAATAAAGATTAGAGCAGGAAAAAGTGAAATAAAGCATAGAAAAGTAGAAGAAAACTCATTAAACTAAGACTTGGGGAAGGGTGACATCAATAAGATGGTGAAATTGGAAGTCTTGGGTTCTACTCAAACCTACAAAAAGTTTAACTAGCCAGTCTCCACAGATCAGAGTCTCTTTTTGAAAATTCCAATATTGGTAAGCAAGTCTGAGACACCCATACGGCCCACAGAACTTAGTCAAAACCTAATTAGGATAAGAAGAAAAGTCTCACTGCGACCACACCTCCCTTTCCCTATGCCAAGTTGACACAATGCCAGATGGAAAGGAATCCCTTGAGCCCATGATTTCCGCAGGGGGAAAAGAGAACTGGAGGCAGTTATTCAGCATTCCAACCATTCTGAGATGCTTCCCTGGAAACCCACTCCAGTCTCCTATCACAGGGAACACTAGGGGCAATGGCACAGCTAGACCACTTGATGTCGGGTATAAACAAGAAAAGAAGGAAGAGGTCATGGTGACTAGCACAAAGATCATAGTAGTAACCTTATGTTCCTGCCAGCTATGGCATTCAGTTGAAAATACTAGCCAATTTCACAGTATACCTACAAAGCTGAGCTGGTCGCCTTTGGAAGCCTGGTGACAAGTTTAACTTAGCTTGTATCCCTGAACAGCTAGTCTCCACACCCAGCCTCAGAGCTCACCCCAATAACCTTACCAAGTGAGGGAAATAACTAACCCTGCCCATTTAGAGAAGCATAGGGACTAGACCTACTTGACACAGGGATTTAAGTAGTGGCCTCACATTTTGGAGAAGCATAAAGTCTAGACCTTCATTACCTGGGAGGTCAAACAGCAGCTCAACTTGGACAAAAGCCCACACAATAGCTCTATTCTGACAAAGAAGAAATCCTTAATCACTCATTTCTAAGGACTAGAGCCTCTAATCTCACCAATCCCAAGTGTTGACTACAGATAACCATGAAACCCTGCCTGTAACCCTGCTCAAATGCAGATAATAGCAGAATCAACTAGCCATGGAATGCATCCTATGACTAGCCTTATCATAAGCAATCACGAAAGTTTTCCAGCAGCAACACCTGATACTAGACCTCAGCCAGAGGTATCATCAGACAGTGGACCCAAGCCAGAAATTCCACTCAGCATCAATGCAAAGACAGTGACCCAGTAAATTAGAAATACATAACAAGTTAGGCCTGTACAGGACTGTCACTTCCAGAATCACAGGCTAAACTAAATAGTGAAAGTCTATCCCAGTCAAAGAATATTTATAAAGTCCATAATGGAGAACTGCCTGCTCAAATCTACAGACAATACAGACAACAATGCAAGAAACAAACATTACAAAAAAATGGGCAATCACAACTACTCCAAAATAAACTAATAAAACTCTAAGAATGAACCCTAAAGAAATGCAAATGTATGAAATGACTGACAAGAGTCTAAAAACAATACATAAACAAACTGAAGTTGGACAAAAAATACAAACTATGAAAAAAAAACAAATAGTGGGTGATAAAGTGGGGAAGGTTAATGGGTGCAAAATATGGTTAGATAGAATGAACAGTATCTGATAGAACAAAGTGATTATAATCAACAATAAGTTAGACTATACTTAAAAAATATAATAGTGGAACCGGAATGTTCCTAACCCAAAGAAATGTTAAATGCCTGATGTGATGTGTTCTCCAATTACCCCAATTTGATTACACATTGTATGCCTATACAAAAACGTCACATGTAACACATAAAAATGCACAACTATTGTGTACCCATAGTAATTAAAAATTTAAAACATAGAAATCCTGACAATGAAGAATACAATGAATGAACTAAAAATTCAATGAAATCGTCATCAGCAGACTCAATCAGACAAAAGGAAGAATCAAGGAACTCAAAAAAAGACATTTGAAATAATCCAGTCAGAAAACCAAAAAGGAAAAAGAATTGAAAAAGTATCAAGATAGGCCATAGGAACCACAGGATACCATCTCCAGGCCAAACATTTGCGTAGTAGGAGTTGCAGAAGAAGGGGCTAGAAAATGTATTTAAAGAAGCAATATATGAAAACTTCCCTAATCTCGGGATAGAAACCAACATCCATGTACAGAAAGTACAGAGATCTCCAATACAATTAAGCAAAAAGATTCACCAAAAACATAAAAGTAAAACAATCAACAATCAAAGAAAATTATAAAAGAAGAAAGAAAAAGAAGCATGTCACATAGAAAGAAGTGCCAGAAAATTTCTCAACAGAAAGCCTAAAGGCCAGGAGAAACTACAATGATATATTTAAACTACTGAAGGGAAAAATAAACCCTAGTAACCAAGAACACTTCATCCTATATTTCAGGAATAAGGGTTAAATCAAAACTTTCCCACATAAACAAAGGGAATTCACCACCACTGAACTTGCCTTACAGGATTTGCTAAAGGAAATTCTTTAAGCTTGAGCTAAAACTAAAGACCACTAATTAGTAACATAAAATATATGAAAGCACAAAACTCAATAACAAAGAAATACAAACCCATTATCAGAAGATTCTAGAACTGTATGTAATAATGATATGTAAAGCATTTTTTATCCCTGGTATATAAGGGTTAAAAAACAAAACCATTAATAACAACTATAGCTAAATTAAATTGTCAAGATATACCTGTCACAAAAAGGTGTAAATTATGACTCTAAAACATAAAATGGGTGTATAAATAAAAGGGTAAGGTTGTTGATACAAAGAAATGAAAACTATTGATACACGTATAATTATTAACAGGTCCTATGTAAACTTAATGGTCACCACAATGGAAAAATCTTTCCTGGAATCAAAAAACAAAATTAGAAAAGATTCATACCATACCACAGAAAACCATCAAACCACAAAGGAAGACAAAAGGAAGTAAGAAAGAGAAAATCAACAAGGAAACTCTACATTTAAACACTTTAGGCTAAATGGACCTCACAGTCATATACAGAACATTTCACCCAATACCAATAGCAAGACTATACATTCTTCTCAAGTGCACGCGGAACATTCTCTAGGAGATATATATATGTAAGAGCACAAAACAAGTCTTAACAAATTTTCAAAGATTGAAATCATCAAGTATCTTTTCTGACTTCAATGGAAAGAAAGAATCAATAAGAGGAGAAATTTTGGAAAACTCATAAATACATGGAAATTAAACACCATGTTCATGAACAACCAATAGGTCAATAAAGAACTTGAGAGGGAAATTGAAAAATTCTTCAGACAAATCAAAACGGAAACACTGAAACTAATGGAAAACAATAAAAGCAGTTTTAAGGAAAAAGTTTATAGCAATAAATGATCCTATCAAAACAAAAAAGAAAGATAGCAAATAAACAACATTGCTCCTCAAGGAATGAGAATAAAAACAAACTAACAAAGTTAGCAGATACAAAAATTAATAACAATAAGAGCAAAATTAAATGAAAACAATACAAGAGATCAGTGGAACTAAGAATGTGTTTCCTGAAAAGATAAAATTGGAAAACATTTAGCTACACTGAGAAAAAAGAAAATTATCAAATAAATAAAATCAGAAGTTAAAAGGGGAACATTAAAATTAATACTACAGAAAGACAATATCTTAAGAGACTACTATGAACAATTATACAGAATAAATTGGATAACATAGAAGAAACAGGTAAATTTCTAGACATGTACAATGTACTAAGATTGAATCATGAAGAAATAAAAAATCCTAACATAAAAATGAGTAAAAATATTTAAATCACTATTAAAATGTCTTCCATCA
Organism: Galagoides demidoff; assembly: GCA_963574575.1. NCBI lineage: Eukaryota > Metazoa > Chordata > Mammalia > Primates > Galagidae > Galagoides > Galagoides demidoff. Next base: position 4,042 of record CAUYQV010041171.1, read on the forward strand.
AAGAAAAGGCAAGAACTTGGTGGTTTCACTGAAGAATTATGCCAAATATTCAAAGTAATGCCAATTTTTCTTAAACTCTTCCAAAAATGGAAGAAGGAATATTTCAGAACTGTTTCAAGAATGCTAGCATTACCCTCATGTTATAGGTAGACAAGGACATTCCAAGAAAATAAAATTACAAGCCAATAACCTTAATGAACATGGGCGTAAAAATCCTCAAGAAATACTATCATATTGAATTCAGCAAAACATTAAAAGTATCATTCACCATGATCAAGGGGGATTTATTCCCTGGATGCAAAGATGGTTCAAAATGTGAAAATCAATAAATGTAACACATCACAGTAACAGAGTGAAGGTAAAAAAACCCATGAGATCCTCCCCCTCCAGTCACCCGTCTGGGACTGCCACAGCCGGCAATCCTCAGGTTGTGCTCCCCCATGGCTGGACTCTGGCCCCCACCCAAGGCTGGCCTGCCTGAGACTACCAGAGCCAGTGCTCCCCTACCTCCCCGCACCCTCCGAGCCTCTGTGCCATGCCCCCACCCGACAAGATTCCTGAGCTGAGTGCTCTCCTTGCTGAAGTCAACGAACACCAGGGACTGCCAGAATTGCTGCAGCCTCCCCAGCCCTGCTGCTGGATCCATGTGTCTGCACTCCCGGAGTTGCTCCTACAGCCAGAACTCCCTGGCTGAGGCAGTCGCCCTGGGAGCTGCACAGGGTCACTTCCCACAAAGATTCAAGTTCAATAGAGTGAGCCCACCCAGGTCTAATTTTGAAGAGACATCCTCCCAATTCTGCAGTCTCCAAGAGGAAGCCATAATTCACTCTATAGGGATACCAGTGCTGTAGAGTGGCATGGGCAAAGGCACAGTGGCTATGGGAGAAAAGTATTCCCTGGCTTCCTATCCTCAGGGTTAAATTGAGACCAAGTGGAACACTAGCCAGTGCCTACTGAGTACCTGAGGCAGGCAGGCCTCAGCTCCACCAACCGGCTGAAAGCAGGGGGTAGAGGCCAGGCTGCGGGGGCATGAACTTTCCCTTAACTCTGACAGGAGTAAACTCCCAGTACATCCGCTCATTGGAGGGAGCAGGACTTCAGCCCTGTTGGGCCACCAGGGACAGGATGTGAAAGAGGAGCAAAGTGGAGAAAAAGACTCAGACCCCTGGTCCAACCCTGCTATCAGGCAAGCCTTTTTGACTTCACAGAGCATCGGAGAGAGCCAAATTTAAGCAGCTAGTAGACTTCTGCCTTCTAGTTGCTGAAGACCTTTAGAACTCTCCCACTTGAGAGTTCATACAGACTGGGTCTATTGGTTTGGAACTCCTAACCTGGGCCAATTTCCCAAGTTCCCCTTGGTTGATACCTTGGTTGTGTAGAAACAGGAAGTGTTAATTTTCCTCCTCCAATAGATATCCACAGTGAGTGGGCTGTCTTAATTGCCTGTATCTCTCCACAGACAAGACTCCACCAGAGTCACTGATCCACTAGGATCAAACAAGAACCAGCTGAACATGAGACAAAGCCACCTAATCCCAGCACACCAAGCAAATTTCCTCATCTTCAGACTGTAATACTATATGGGTCTTTTGCAAAGCTGTATGAAAAAAGCTGCAGCCATCAGTATCAGGTCCTTGACAAAGGGCTGTTTAACCACAACCCTAGGAACTCCCAATCCAATTGCACCTTATCTGCCCATCTAGCAAATGGTGAAAAACAAACATGGAGCACAATCTGCAGAAAAAATCTGGCAATAAGAATAATCAGAGCAGATCAACTCCCTCGGAATGATATGATAGATACAGCACAAGATCCCATTCATAAGCAAATGGCTGAGATGTCAGAAATTGAGTTCAGAGTCTGAATAGCAAACAAGATCAATAGAATGGAGGGAAGGAGGGAAGTAGAATTTCAAAAAATTATTCAAAAGATGTCTCAAGAATTCAACAATTTCAAAGATAAAAAAGACCAAAGATTTGGACACATTGAATCAAGAGTTTGCAGCCCTCAAAGATCTGAAAAATATGGTAGAATCCCTCAATAACAGAATGGAGCAAGCAGAAGAAAGGATCTCTGACATTGAAGACAAAGCTTTTGAACATGCCCAAGCACTCAAAGATGAAGAGAAATGGAGAGCAAAAATGAATCATTCTCTCAGAGAGCTCTGAGATAATTTGAAGAAAGCTAGTATTTGCCTTATAGGAATCCCTGAAGGTAAAAAAGTAGCTTCACAAAGACAGAGACTTTTCTTCATGAAATTATGCAAGAAAACTTTCCAGACATGCCAAGAGATTCTGAAATTCAGATAGCAGACAGTTTCAGAACCCTAGCATGACTCAACCCAGGCACATCATAATTAATTCACTAAAGTAAATATAAAAGAGAAAATTCTAAAAGCAGCTAGATGTAAGAAAACCATAACCTACAAGGGGAAGAATATTAGAATGACTGCAGATCTCTCTGCTGAAACCTTTCAGGCTAGAAGTGGGTGGCCATCGACTTTTAATCTCCTAAAACAAAATAACTTTCAACCCAGCATTATGTAGCCAGCTAAACTGACCTTCATTTATGATGGAGAAATAAATACTTTAATGACACTCACATATTGAAGAAATTTGCCATAAGTAAACAAACTCTCCAAGATATTCTCAGACCTATCTTCCATAATGACCAGTGCAATCCTCCAACACAAAAGTAAACTCACTCAGAAACTTTTGACCAAATTCCAACTTCCACAATGGCAAAAGGATTAAAAATGTCCACTGGACTTTTCAAAAACTCAATACTCAAAATTTTCCGGGGCTTATCAATATTCTCAATCAATGTGAATGGCATACATTGTCCTCTAAAGAGGCACAGGTTGGCTGACTGGAAACAAAAACGTAGGCCAGATATCTGCTGCATACAAGAATCTCATCTTACTTTAAAAGACAAACATAGACTCACAGTGAAGGGATGGTTAGCTATATTCCAGGGAAATGGAAAGCAGAAAAAAGCAGGTGTTGCAATTCTATTTGCAGATACAATAGGCTTTAAACCAACAAAAGTAAGCAAAGATAAGGATGGTCACTTTATATTTGTCAAGGTTAATACCCAATATGATGAGATTTCAATTATCATTATTTATGCACCCAACCAGAATGCACCTGAATTTATAAGAGACACTCTAATAGGCATGAGCAACCTGATTTCTCCCAGCTCCATCATAGTCAGGGGTTTTAATACCCCTTTGGGAGTGTTGCATAGATCCTCCAATAGGAAACTTAGCAAAAAAATTTACATTTAAACTTAACCATTCAGCATTTGAATTTAACGGACATCTACAGAACATTTCAACCTAACAAAGCTGAATACACATTTTTCTCATCAGCTCATAACACATATTCCAAAATCGACCACATTTTAGGTCACAAGTCTAACCTCAGCAAATTTAAAAGAATAGAAATTATTCCATGCATCTTCTCAGACCATCATGTAATAAAAGTTGAACTTAGTAACAACAGCAACCTGCAGACTCATACAAAAACACAGAAGCTAAATAACCTTATGCTGAATGATAGGTGGGTCAGAGACGAGATCAAAAAATAAATTACCAAATTTTTGGAACAAAGCAATAATGAAGACATGAGTCACCAAAACCTCTGGGACACCACAAAGGCAGATCTAAGAGGGAAATTTATACCACTGCAAGCCTTTCTCAAGAGAACGAAAAGAGAGGATGTTAACAACTTAATGGGACATCTCAAACAACTTGGAAAAGGAAGAATATTCCAATCTCAAACCCAGCAGAAGAAAAGAAATAACCAAAATTAGAACAGAATTAAATGAAATTGAAAACAAAAGGATCATACAACAGATCAATAAATTAAAAACTTGGTTTTTTTGAAAAGGTCAATAAGGGGGGAAGAGCCAAGATGGCAGACTGAAGGCTGCTTTTTACAGAAGCTCCCATCCAGAAGGAGGCTTAAAGGACAGAAGTTTAGCAAGTTTGCTGATGGTTTGGAGCAGAGCCAAGAGAGAAGATTGAAGAGCACACTTCAACCTTCCTGAGGTGAGCTGCAACCCCCAAAATACAACCAAAAGGTACAAAATCCACCACCAAGCGGACGGGAGTCCCCTCCTCTACAGTAAGGGCTCCCAATTTACTGCATGCAAACAAGTGAGCAGAGTTCAAACTTCCTCCCACTCTATCCCACGGGAGAGCCTCCCTAAAAACTGGACCTCCTACACCTGCTGGTGTGCCACGGCACCCTCCGACTAGGCATAAAACTGTAAAACTGTATAAACCTATACATATTCCCCACCTGCAGAGGAGTCCTCCATTCCAGGTACACGCAAAACAGCTTGCTAGAGACATGCACACCCCATGAGGGCCAGGGGAGGAGTTCCCGGCTCCAGGTACCCAAGCTGGATGGGCCTAGAACTGCTTGGTAGACCCACACATGCCCTACAGGTGAGGGTGGAAGAGTCTACCACTCTGGGCGGGCCCAGAACTGTTTGCAAGAGCCATGTACGTCCCAATGATGGAGGTGGGGGAGTTCCCCGCTGCAGGCTCCCGTGCTGGGAGGGCACAGATCAGCTTGCTAGGGTCGCATGTGTCCAACGGGCGATGGTCAAGGAGTCCTCCACTCCCCCAAAGCTACTCTGGTGGGGCTGAACTAGAACTGAACTGGTTGCTCATGTACCCTGCGCTACTGCTGACATTTCCCCACCCACGGGCTACTCCAGGGTGCTGAAGTAGGACTGATCTAGCTACTACAGTTCCCCTACTACAACTCCCCAAGAGTTGCCCCAGAGGGGCTGAACTAGGGCTGATCCAGCTGCTGCCAGTCTCCTGCCCCCCGGGTCGCCATGCAGCCTGAATGAGGTATAATCCGGCCACACACACTCCCATGCAGCTGCTACCGTTCCACTGCACCCCAGTTGCCCCAGCACCCAAGAACTGGGAGAAGACAACAAACACACTCTGCCTGTCTCTCTGGGCAACCAGAAGAAGCCACCAACTGAACAATTCTGATAAGGCCTCCAAACAAGGTAAACTCAGCCAGCATGGGGCAGAATCAGCAGAAAAACTCTGGCAACTCAAATAACCAGAGTAGATCAACTCCTCCAAAGGAAAACGGGGCAGACACAATTGAAGACTCCATCCACAAGCAAACAGCTGGGATGTCAAAAATCAAGTTCAGAATGTGGATAGCAAATAAGATTAACAGACTGGAAGAAAAGAAGGAATTAGGAGTTCAAGAAATTATTCAAAACATTTCTCAAGAAATTATTCAAAAGATATCTCAAGAAATTATTCAAAAGATGACTCAAGACCTCAACGATTTCAAAGATAAAATGATCAAAGATTTTGAAACACTGAGACAAGAGATTGCAGACCTCAAGCATCTGAAAGACACAGTGGAATCCCTCTGTAACAGAGTGGAACACGCAGAAGAAAGGATCTCTGACTTTAAAAGAAGCTCAGGAGTGCAAAGATGAAAAGAAATGGAGAGCAAAAACAGATCTCACTCTCAGAGAACTCTCGGATAATTTGAGGAAAACTAATATTTGCCTTATAGGAATCCCTGAAGGTGATGAAGTTGCTTCACAAAACACAGAGGCTCTTGTTCATGAAATTATGAAAGAGAACTTTCCAGACATGCCAAGAGATTCTGAAATTCAGATAGCACATAGTATCAGAACCCCAGCACGACTCAACTTGAACAAAACATCCCCCAGACACATCATAATTAACGTCACCAAAGTTAAGATGAAAGAGAAAATGCTGAAAGCAGTTAGACATAAGAAAACCATAACCTGCAAGGGGAAGAGTATTAGGACGACTGCAGATCTCTCAGCTGAAACTTTTCAGGCTAGAAGAGGATAGTCATCAACTTTTACTCTCCTAAAACAAAATAACTTTCAACCCTGGATCCTGTATCCAGCTAAACTGAGTTTCATCTATGATGGAGAAATTAAATACTTTAATGACATTCACACATTAAAGAAATTTGCTATAACTAAACAAGCTCTCCAGGAAATTCTCAACCCTATCCTCTATAATGACCAGTGCAATCCTCCACAACAAATGTAAACCCACCCAGAAACTTTTCATCAAATTCCAACTTCCACAATGGCAAAAGGATTGAAAATGTCTACTGGACTTTCAAGCACCTCAATGCCCAAAATTTTACCAGGCTTATCAATAATTTCTATCAATGTGAATGGCTTAAATTGTCCTCTAAACAGGCACAGATTGGCTGATTGGATACAGAAACTCAGACCAGACACCAGTTGTATACAATAATCTCATCTTACCTTAAAAGACACATTTAGACTCAGGGTGAAGGGATGGTTATTTATATTCCGGGCATGGAAAGGAGAGTAAAGCAGCTGTTGCAATTTTATTCGCAGATACAATAGGTTTTAAAACAACAAAAGTCACCAAAGATAAAGATGGCCACTTTATATTTGTTAAGGGCAATACTCAGTATGATGAGATCTCAATTATCAATATCTAGGCACCCAACCAGAATGCACCTCAATTTATAAAAGAGACTCTAACTGGCATGA
>CAUYQV010041177.1:0-21054 GCA_963574575.1 Galagoides demidoff
CAGGTGCCTGCCACAACGCCCGGCCATTTTTTGGTTGCAGCCATCATTGTTGTTTGGCGGGCCCGGGCTGGGGATTCGAACCCGCCACCTTAGGTGTACGTGGCTGGCGCCTTAGCCGATTGAGCCACAGGCGCCGAGCCTCTTGATTGTTTTTATTGCCCTCATCCAAGGCAACAGATGAGGAGGCAAATCCTCCTCCCTATAAAAAAAAATTTCATGTTATTCTCTTCTAGTTCCTGTTCATTTTTGTTCTTCATTGTTGCCAGCCTCCTAGAAAAATTAATCTAAACTTAATATTTCTAATTTCTTCAGCTCTATACTTTAGTTTGCTACAGCCTGGCATCAGCCTTCATCATTTCTACTAAAACAGGGATTCTTGGAAGTCTGATTATGTTGTAGTATCGGTGGTAACAAAGATGTTCATGGAGATGGTGCTAAAGTAATAACTAGTGTCGAGAGTATTGGCAAAGTTGGGAGAAAACTTCATGTGCTCATCTAAACCACTTCTTCCATTATTGCTCAGAGAAGACATCAGACCAGGATTACCAATGCTGAGGCAAATCCGAGAAGCTCGTCGAAAAGAAGAAAAGCAACAGGAAGCAAATTTAAAAAATAGGCAGAAGAGTTTAAAAGAAGAAGAACAAGAAAGACGTGACATTGGGCTGAAGAATGCACTAGGCTGTGAAAACAAAGGGTTTGCTTTGCTCCAAAAGATGGGATATAAAAGTGGTCAGGCTCTTGGCAAGAGTGGTAAGTCCCATTCACTGATGGACGGGTGTTCCGAACCACCTAATTCTGATTTATCAATGTGGACCAAGTAGCTGATGCTTAATATTTATCCATCTACATAGAAATTAAGACAACTTAATCTTTTTAGTCTCTTATGTGCTAACGAGCCTTGTGGAAAATATTGATCTTCTCACATTCATTTTACACCCCACAACGTGCCATCAAGAGCTGCTTATCAGCCCAGCTTAACTATGAAGGCACTAACAGCAGGGCAATGGCCAGAGACAGTGAAACAGCATTGAAGATGATGGCAGGACTCTGCCCTGCTTTCTCTGTACCTGTGGCAAATGTCTGAGTGATTATCCAGTTGAAGATGTTCAATTCTCACTTCCCTTTTTTGAAATGAAATTGTTTATTAAGATGTAGGGACTATATATATATGTATGTATGTATCTGTGTATTAGGCTATATATGTCCAGTAGCTTCTGTAAACTATTTTTCTTTTCTCTCTTTTATTGTAATTACTTGCTTTCTCTCTTAAGTCTGTCACTCTGTCAGACCTGCATTATCAGTTTGTCTCTTCTGTCTTTTTTTCTTTATTGGAGACAAGGCCTTACTATTTTGCCCAAGCTAGATTCATGTTCCTGGGCTCAAGCAATCCTCCTACCTCAGCCTCTCAAGTAGCTAGAGCTATAGACATGCACTGCTGTGCTTGGCTGGTGTTATCACTTCTTAAACTTCAGGTGGCATAGGAGACTACAAGTCAGCCTTTCTGATGACTAGTCAGTCAAAAGACAAGGGAGATAATTGATTGTATGTAAGGTATTGATGTTCAAATTTTAGTTTCAAATATAATGGAAAGGGGAAGTGGTATGTATATAGCATTATAAAGATGCATACTGTACTGGCCTCTAGTTTGAAAAATAATTTCTTTTTTTTCTTTTATTTTTCAATAGAACTGTTTTGACATTAAAAAATTGCAGTTCAAAAAAAAAAAATGCAGTTCAGGGTGGTGCCTGTGGCTCAAGTAGTAGGGCACTGGCCCCATATACCAAGGGTTCAAACCCAGCCCCTGCCAAACTGCAACAAAAGAATAGCCAGGTGTTATAGCAGTCGCCTGTACTCCCAGCTACTTGGGAGGCTGAGGCAAGAGAATCACTTTAAGCCCACGAGTTTGAGGTTGCTGTGAGCTGTGATGCCATGGTACTCTACTAAGGGCAACAACAACAACAAAAAAAATTGCATTGCTTCAAAATCTTTTGGCTGATTTGTTTTTGCATATGGAGTAACTTAACAATGGGTGAGGAAGAATTTCTAAAGATGTCTGTGTTTTATTCTCTTTTTTAGGAGATGGTATTGTTGAACCAATTCCTCTCAATGTCAAAACAGGTATGTAATTGTTTTGAGTATATTTACCAGTAATAATAAATTTACAATTAGATCTACCATGTATATTTATTCAATAAATAATTTTTTTATGATGGTACTGTTACATTTCTTACTATAAGAATAAATATAAAATTTTACTCAGTAAAATTTTGTTAAAACTTTTAAAGATTTTACTTCATTTTATTTTATTGAGACAGAGTCTCACTGTGTCACCCTACATAGAGTGCTATGGTGTCACAGCTCACAGCAACCTTAAACTCTTGGGCTTAAGTGATTCTCTTGCCTCAACCTCCCAAGTAGCAGGGACTACAGGTGCCAGCCACAATGCCTGGCTATTTTTTTTTTTTGTTGTAGTTGTTGTTGTTTGGCAGGCCTGGGCTGGGTTTGAATCTGCCAGCTCCAGTGTATGTGGCTGGTGCCCTAGCCACTGAGCTACAGGCGCTGAGCCAAAACTTCTAAAGATTTTAAACTAGAAATTAAAGGAAGTTTTGGTGTATATAAAATAAAATTTAAATCACACATATATTGGGGGTAGGGATTATTGTAACCACTAAAAGAATAATGCTATTTTTTTTCTGTTGAAATGTCCTTACAAGTTTTCTGAGATAGATTTATCCACTAAATGTTTTGTTAATACTTTAGATGAATTCAAGAGAAAAAATGTACTTATTATATGTAAATAAAAGTATGACAGTTTGTATTATTTTTCTAATTTAAAAAAATTACTATAAGGTGAGACTAATGATCTTTGTAAAAATCAGATCATGTTTTTTGGGCTTTAAAAAAAAAACCAGCTGAGCTCCCATAGCACAATGGTTATGGCGCTGGCCACATGCACCATGGCTGGCAGGTTCAAACCGGGCCCGGGCCAGCTAAACAACAACTGCAACAAAAAAATAGCTGGATGTTGTGGCGGGGCCTGTAGTCCCAGCTACTTGGGGAAGAGAATTGCTTAAGCCCAAGAGTTGGAGGTTGCTGTGAGCTGTGACGCCACGGCACTCTACCAAGGGTGGCATAGTAAGACTGTCTCAAAAAAAAAAAAAAGAAAAACCCATGGCCAAGCAAAGAAAGGAACAGGAACAGAATGAGACTGAAGAAAGAAGCTCTAGGTGATGTGGGAAAAGAAGAAAGAGTTTGTTAGAAATTTTTTTAGGGTCCAGTTGATTTGTGTATTTTTGTTATCATTTAGCTTGTAATTTTTGTTTCTGTATTCATGTTGTACACATTTCTGATTGCCCTTATTGTAGAGACTGGTGGGGAATGTATGATGGATTTTATTTTTATATCAAATCATCAGGCCTGGAGAATTATCTTTTAGAACTGTTAAAATAAATGTTCCTACTGTGTATTTAAAATCCCTAAAAAACAACAACCAAAAACAACCTGCTGTTTTCTTCTGTTCAAGTCACATGTTTTTTGAGTAGTTACACTCAAATGAGAATTGTATATTAATTTGTAAATATTTACGGTGTTGTGTTTTGAGGTACAGAGCCAGTAAGTTTCTCCTCAGAATTTTCTGTTTGAACAGGGAAAAGTGGCATTGGTCACGAGGCATTACTGAAACGGAAAGCAGAGGAAAAGTTAGAAAGCTATAGAAGAAAGATCCGCATGAGAAGCCAGGCCGAGGAGCAGGCCGCCGAGCAGTTCCGGTAAAAGCCTGTGTTTGAGCTGGTTTGGTTTCGTCTCCTCTTTGCTGTTGTATGTTCCGTGCTACTTGGGTCTCTACAATGGTTAAAGAGAATATAGACCTACAGTTTCTTTCTTTTGATTAGAATGCGTCTGAAAACTAAGCAAGATGAAATGAAGCTGGAAGGAGATCTCAGGAGAAGCCAGCGGGCCTGTCAGCAGCTGGATGCCCAGAAGGTGAGCCCCTCCCCTGGGGCTTTCAGTGGACGAAGGTGTTTGGCACCCAGTATGATTCGCCATATATGTTTATTAAAAAAGAAAACTCCAAGCCTGGTTTATCGAACCTTGGACCCTTTGAAACTTCTATTTAATGTGTACTACTAACCTGTGACAATTAATATAATAATGGCTGTTTTACTGCCAGAAGCTGAGTGGTCTAAATCTAGTAAGGGTTAAATAATATTTTTACGTTTACGTGTTCTCTGTTGATTTGAATATTGGTTACTCATGACTAGTAAATGCTGAAATTCTGTTCTTCATAATATTTGATTAGGCAGCGTAGCCTATTTTCAGTTCATCCTCGGTGTCTTATATGTGTCTAAGATCAAGTGGAATCTATCTATTTCAAATTTGAATGGTTTAAAAACAATTCTGCCTTTGCTTTTATCTTAGATGTACAAGTACCATAAAAATAAAATAACTTCCTTTCAAGTCTCAGTGTTTGTAAAATTTTCCTCACATAATAGAAACAATCTCTTACTTTTCTGTATTTACATAGTATTTTGTTCTGAATGTATTTCTTGATGCTTGTGATTTCCTAGCATATAGTTATTATTTTACACACATAGCTAATTTTTCCTGCTATACTCACTGTCAGCAGCAATTTGGAAATCGTATTCTAACTGGATTTTCAGCCACATAGTTCATGGGCACAGTGCTTTTACTCTTAAAGCAGCACTCAGTAAGTGTCTGTTGAAACAATGAATTCATGTTGACCTGAACAGACAGTCTCAGGTTTAGCTATTTGTCAAGCTATTTCTTGACTTAAGAATAATTCTGTATTTTTAGAACATTCAGGTTCCCAGGGAGGCATGGTACTGGTTGCGGCTGGAGGAGGAGACCGAGGAAGAGGAAGAGGAAGAAAAAGAAGAGGATGAAGATGAATATAAGAGTGAAGATTTAAGTGTAAGTTTTGGTTCCATTTCCTTTGTAGTAAGGTGTCTCAGCCTGGGCACTTGGAGCCTGGGCCGTCCTGGGGAACTGTCTTGTCCATTGTAAAATATTTAGCAACATCCTGGACCTCTTGCCCACCAGTTGCACCTCTTTTTTTGAGAACCCAAAATGTCTCCAGATATTGTTAAATGGCCCCTGAGGGGGAAAATAATCCATGGTTGAGAACTGCTGCATTACAGGATTATTTTATTAACCCTAAATCAAAACTTTCATATAATTTTCCCCTTTAGTTTCCATTTGTCCTCTCACCTCAGCTTCAGTTTGGATGATGGATTTGCTGCAAATGTAGATTATTTAAATTTATACTTTGTTTCCTGTTAAACATCCGGAAGCGATTCTGCATGTGTAATTCATACATAAAACAATCAAAAAGAAGTGAAGCTCACACTAGAAAGGAAGATACATTCCTGTGATTACTTGAGCATAAGAATTTTGTAGAAAATATTCACTATTTGAGAAGCCTATGTTTCACTTAACTGGGAGATAGCTGATGAGACCTTGTATGACAAAAGGAGGCCATGTTCATCTTCACCTTATCTGAGGGCGATAGATGCCTTGAAGGCAGAAAGGGTCTCTAAAGGATGCTGATTGTAGTAAGCCAGCCAAAACTATTTGAGTGTTAAAGTCCTTAATGTGTCTGGCAGATGCACGAACATCTCAGGGTGGCTAATAAACTGGAATCTATTTGAATATATTACTTCTGCCCTTGATACCTCTAATAACTGCTCTAGAGAAGATTTATAGCTTTGGGCTAATTCAGCGTTATCTAAGAACCAGAAAACTAAGGTTCTATTCAATGTGAACTATTAATATATACTTGCATCTTCTCTAGGTACTGGAAAAATTACAAATATTGACTAGTTATTTAAGACAAGAACATCTGTATTGTATTTGGTGTGGAACAGCCTATGAAGGTAAGACAATGCTTTGTACTTTATAAAAATATTGAATTTATATAAGTGTACTTTGATGTTTCAGTGAAAGTCACATTTCTAACAGACAATAGAAATGTTTTATTCCATTCAAATGGCAATGGAAGGCCAATGTCTTTAAAAAATAGTGAATCTAGAAATAATTGAGGCCTTATTAAAATTACATGTGACTTTTCAGAAACTAACTGCACAGAAGGGAATTTTTCGGTGTTTTTTTTTTCAAAAGAAACAATTTAAAATTAACCTGAAGATGATGAAAATTTTCATACTTTATTTTTAAAGATTCTTTCTTGGGGTACAGATACTCAAAGGTGTTTATATTACATCTTTAGAACTAATTTTTTTTTTTTTTTGAGACAGAGTGTCACTGTTGTCCTGGATAGAGTGCTGTGGCATCCCAGCTCACAACAACCTCAAACTCCTGGGCTTAGGTGATTCTCTTGCCTCAGCCTTCCAAGTAGCTGGGACTGCAGGCACCCACCACAACACCCAGCTATTTTTTACTGCAATTGTCATTGTTGTTTTGGCAGGCGCAGGCCAGATCTGAACCCACCAGCTCCGGTGTATGTGGCTGGTGCCCCTGGCCACTGAGCCATCTTTTAGAACTAGTTTTTATGTAGTATAATAAACTATTGTCCCTATATCATAAAAATTAGATATGCTGAAATCCACTCCATTTTTTTTTTGGCCAGGGCTGGGTTTGAACCCTCCACCTCTGGCATATAGGGCCAGCACCCTACTCCTTTGAGCCACAGGCGCTGCCCTCAACTCCATTTTTTTTTCATTGTAAGAAATGGTTTAAAATTTGCCAAATGACTTATAGAACCAATTGCTACCACTCCTAACATATATGCCCAAGCTGCCTTTGCTAACTTGTATTTAAGAACTTCGTACTGAGATTGAATAATTTTTATTTTCTAGAATAGTTTACTATAAGAGTTGTATTAATTTTTTATTTTCCTCATATAAATTACAGATAAAGAAGACCTATCTTCAAATTGCCCAGGACCAACTTCTGCAGATCATGAATAAGATTATTTCCAATAAAGTAGAACCTGTAAAATGTTAATGTTTCCTAGAGATGGATAATTCAGCAGTTTGAAATTCCAAATTTTTTATGCCAGTGAAGAAAAGGGTCCTTTACGTATGTTTTGTTCTTTTTGTACTGTAGAGTACCTACTTTGTACTTTAGAAAGTAATAAATTGTTCACTAACTTGGAAAAAATAATGCAATGCTATTTTAGAACATTAAGTGTCATACACATAGATAGTTAGAATTTATGGCTGTATCGTGATGCTTGTGAGGTTTAAGGACACCAACAAGTAACTCTCTTATTCCCCTCTTCATGTTGGAACACAGTGAGAAATAAGATGGGGGTGAGAGGGAGCTAAAAAAGATTAGCTTCCTTAGGCATGAAGCTGAATTAGGGAATAAGGTTGACTCTTTCTCCAGTCAGACTCCTCAGATTTCTCCCTGATTGGAGAGAACTGCAGGACTCTCCCTTGTTGGGCCAGAGCCCATCTTTGCCTTCTGAGACCAGTTAGCTTTCACAGTTAAGGAATCCACCAAGGGCTGGGCCACAGATACTCTCTTCCTCCTCCCAGTATCACCTATCAGATAAGACAGTCTCTGTTAAAAGTATCCAATGTACACAGCCCTATTTGAAACTAATTCATAGCTTTTATAGGATTGTCATAACCTAATTATAGCCTTAGAATATGGGAAGGGGGTGGGAGAGGGGAGGTGAGGGCGGTGGATGGGGGGAGGGAGGGTGATTGGTGGGGTCACCTCTATGGTTTATCTTACAAGGGTACAAGTGAATCTTTCTAAAAGCAGAGTATGAATGTCTTGACTCAATGGCTGAGAAAATGACATAAAGGTTATGTTAACCAGTTTGATGAGAGTATTTCAAAATGTATATGAAAACAGCACACTGTACCCCATGATTAATGTACACAGTTACGTATAAGAAATAAAAAAAAAGAAACGAAGTCCTTTCATCACTTGAATTTCTCAGGGAGATTTGGTTTTCTAAAAGCTTATGTGCCCCACTCCACATTCCCCTCCACCTACTAAATTTAAACCTTGGCATACTAATTAATTTGGACAGCAATTTATGAGTTCTACAAAGGACAGATGCCAAGGAACTGAAGTTGTGGGTAAATTCACGTTTATTTGCAATACTGGAACGAATGGGCAGTATGGGAGAGGTGATCAGGAATTAGGTGAATCAAATGGAAAAATGCCAAAGTCAATTACCAAGAGAAGAGAAATTAGTGAAATTCAGTTACAGAGCAAAAGACTGTTTCTCAAACAAAAGAAAAACTCTGAACATCTGTGTGAAAAGGGCAAAAGTAATAGGTAGATTAACTCTTTAAAAAAACCCACATGTTCTTAAGAGTAGCCAATAAATAGAAAAAATCCACCAAAAGGCTCTCTTGTCCCAGATCAGAGGCAGACTAAAACATGTCTTCTTCTGGAATACCTTCTGAAAGGCCTTCCAGAACCGGTTTTAGAGTTAACTTTTTTTTTTTTGAGATGGAGCCTCAAGCTTTCCCCCTGGGTAGAGTGCCATGGCATCACAGCTCATAGCAACCTCCAACTCCTGGACTCAAGCCAGTGTCCTGCCTCCACCTCCCAAGTAGCTGGGACCACAGGCACCCGCCACAACGCCCGGCCATTCTTTGGTTGCAGCCATCATTGTTGTTTGGCGGGCCCGGGCTGGGGATTCGAACCCGCCACCTTAGGTGTATGTGGCTGGCACCTTAGCCGATTGAGCCACAGGCGCCGAGCCTAGAGTTAACTTTTTTAATAAGAAGGAGTACACTCTAAAATAATGACAAACAGAAAATATCTACACTAGTAATTAATCACCACTAGTTAAGTATCACTCACTGCACTCTCCTATGATGTTCAGCTCAGGTTGTTTCCACTAGTATCAACACGAGCGCGTGTGTGGGTAAAGCACTGCGCTAGGATGTTATGACAGCAGCGAGGCGACAGAGATTTCTTGGCTCTAACATAATCTCACCAGACTATCACTGTGTATGTTGTGTAATCTTGGCTTAAATGTCACTGGGCGCTGCATGACTGTGTTTGTTTATAACAGTGGATCTATTCTAAAGGCAAGAAGAGCACACACAGTGCAGAGCCTCCACAATCAGTAGTTACTATGGTATTTCTACCTTTCTTCATTGTACTTTTACCTGATAAGCACTTGAGAAATTGAAATGCAGTTTTCTCTGATCACTGCTCCATGGATGTCTGTTACTTTTACAATTAGAAACACCTAAAATAGTAAAATATTGTTTAGTTTCATGGATATATTTATGTATCAGTGAGTATTGGATAAAAATATATCTATATTCAAATCTCAAATTATGTACTAAATGTATACATTATGTTGTTTATCAATTAAATCTTTGTCATGAACCACTATGCTTGACCATGCCTCTATTTTAAAAACATTAGAGAGAAAAATATCTAGAAGCATTGCTCAGGCAGTAACATTACCATTGCCCTATGTAAAAAGGATTTGTGATACAAATATTAATTTTCATTTATGATGACAAAATACCATGTCATCTTACTTCTTGCTATGGTAAATATCCCTTTATTGCACCAAAAATTAAAGTTAGGTTTCAAGATGATTTCTACATAATACAATGAATGTAGTATTTTCCTACTGATATGAGATAAAACAATAATCACCGCTGAAAGAATTTTACCATTCAAGTAAAATAACTGCCTTGTTCTTTGAGACTTAAATCTATTACCTAAAAAGGTTATTTTTCCTATAAATTACCTTTATAGAATCAAAGTACCCTAAACTTGAAACTTTCTTCACTACCTAAGCATTTAAAACACTTTAAATGTTCAAATCTTACTACTATGTCTGAACCACACTTTCCATCACAGATCTGGTAGTACTTAATTATCACAGAAAACAGGGGCATTCACACTATGAGTATTCGCTCAATTTGTAGAAATTAGGTATCCTCCAATTTTTTGTAATTTTTCTGAACAACATTTGCCTGGGACAGTTTCGAACATTTATTGAAGATACTTCTAGAAAATAAATGACAATTTACTGGCATAAACGACTGTCAAGTGGGAGAATATGTCAATCACCTAATTACCAACTATTCATTGAGGAGGGCTTTCACATACTTTATAAATGAAATACGTACAAATTAGTCGTGAACTCCAAAAGCATTATACTATATAGAACACAGAATAAAAACCCTTTTCAAAATAATTAAAAGGAGTTTCCTAACTTAAATACATTTTAATATATCTATAAAAACCCATCTGTATTAACCCAAGTTACCACATTTTCCACAGTTCTCTTAGAGGATTTATTCAAAAGCAGCAATGGAAATGAAACATTCTAGTCTGAGCTAATGTTACACAAAATCCCCAAGGACATAATTTTTTATGTTGTTCCACTAGTCTCCCTTCCATTGACTCCTCCAGGCACCAACCCAAACCCTCTCACCAATAAGTACAAAATAATTTACTTGTAATGTGACATTTAGTCACAGGAATAAAGGTCTACCCTGGTCTATCCCCCAAATCAGAAATTGATACTATTAACCTTCCTAACCACACTAATAAAAGCAGGTAAAGGCCTACCTCCTCCCATTGCTATTCAGAGACCAAGAATTTCCCCAGGGCCCTTGGCAGAAAGAGATAAACAAGGGGGGGTGGGGAGGAAATGAAGTGACTTAAATCTTAATACACTTGCTAATGTGCCATTCTTTTCAGCAAAAGAGCATAATTATGAGCAAATACATAACTTCACTGATGTCTTCTTAAATGACATCAGGGCTCACAATCATTTAAGAGTTTGTAAATCTAAAAATGCAAGAACAAAAATCTTAATTTTTATCTAAGCCATAGTTTTACCCTTTCAATTATCTAAATAAATTCTAGACATGGTAGTATTCAGTTAACTGAATAAACAGAAGCAATTGATAATACTACTTTATATAGGAATTCAAAAGTACAAATGTAAGATCAAATGATCACCCAGGAAGTACCATTATAGAGAAGAATCAACATTTTCATGACAGAAGAGCAAAGGTCAGGACACTGAACAGTCAAGGACCAAGAGTGGGTTTGTTGAAAGGCAGCATCTCAAAAAGCTGTGAACTGCTTCCCAGGGAAAGCCTAGTCCACAAAATGTCTTGTGACTAGATCAGTTTTCCATTCCTTCTTGAAATATGGAAGAAAAAAACATAAGAAAAACACGTCGGGCCATGAAGAAAGAGTAAATGATGGGAGTACATGGAAAAGCTGCTATTTCTAAGGATTAGACAGAAGTGGGGCAATTTAAAAATCTCTCCAATGAAGTCAATGTCACCTAGACATTCAAAACATTAAGCCTAGAAACTCTTCTAGATCATTGTTATACATGAGTCATTGTCAAAGTTTTGAGATAACACAACAATCAAGAAACCTAAAATCCACACGGCCAGGAGCAAATGAAGCCTCCTAGCAACATCAATAACCCGAGGAAGTTCAAACTTGCATGGGAAGGTTCAGAAAGGGAAAGGGCACTGTGGACCGCGTTTCTTGAAAGTGAAATAAATAACAGACTTAATAATACAGGCTGTCTTAAAACTTTCATAGTGACGCAGGTACCAGATTTCAGGGAGGAAATATCCCCGTGCTTCCTGCTTTCAAGTGCTGCTTCCACTTAGTGTGAAGTTTATAGAAATGGCAGCCGTTTCCTGTTTGAATGTTAATTATTGTTACGCCACACAAGATAATTTAACTTGCTTCGTTAATTTATTCTTCCTCATAATTAAATATAGTAATTGGAAAATCTTTCAGAGTGTGACAACAGTTCTGAAGGAGAGATGGTGGGGAAGGGAACACTCCCTACAGGATCTCAACTATAAATCCAGGGCTGGGTTTCAACTGGCAGTCACTTGAATGAACCATGCTGAGGATCAGAGATGGTCCTTCTGGAATCAAGTAAGTGGTACCCATGACCTTCAAGAATTGGATGACTTAAGAAGACAAAGCTCCACAGATAGTTAAGATACCCTGAAAAAGAATATTAAAGACTGAACTTGAATGAATCCAAACCACAGGTACCATTTTTAAGCCCCCTAGTCTAGGAGCTATTTACATATAGTTCAAAGACTGCACACTAAGAACAAGCCAAAAATGCCACTAAGGCATGATGGGCCCCACTCACATTACTGATATGTGCTTTGCAACTGCATTTTCATGCTTGCTACGTTATATACTCAACAAATATTTCCTGAAATAAGCAAATGAATGGGTGCATACAGGGCTACAAAATACGAATAGAAAGGACTCAGTACACCAGGCACTCTGCTAAGCACTTTATATCTCTTTTCCTCCTCTATTTTCTTTTTCATTGAACGCAAACCCTTACTACATATCTTTAATTTTTTGATGTTCTGACAGATCACTTCCAACATATCCATGTGTCCAAAGAACATTACATGTAACTGTCTTCCCACTTCAATAATGATGGCAAATTTTCCTTCATTTACTTGTGCATTATTCTCTATCTTATATTATTTTGAATGGAATCCCTGATATTGCATCATCTCATCTGTTAATACTTACAGGGCTCATTTTTTTAAACCTCATTATAATGCCTTAAATTAACAATAATTCTTCAAAATCAAATATTCAGGCAATGTACCTTCCCCTCAAATGTATTATAATTTGTATAGTGTATTTATACAAATTGATATCCAAAAAAGGTCCAGACAATACAATTAGTTCATATAGCCTTTAAATTACTTTAAACTTATAGAGATTTCCTCCTTTGTAATTTCTCTGTCTAAAAAAAAAGTCTCATCTATTGCCCTGGATAGAGTGCTGTGACATCATAGCTCACAGCAACCTCACATCCCTGGGCTTCAACAATCCTCCTGCCTCAGCCTCCCCAGTAGTCTCATGTGCCACTACACCCAGCTAGTACAGATGGGGTCTTGCTCTTTCAGGCTGGTCTTGAACTCCTGAGCTCTGGCAATCTACCTGCCTCAGCTTCCCAAAGTGCTAGGATTACAGGCATGAGCCACTGTGCCCAACAGTATTTCTGATTTTCTTTCTTTTTTTGAGATAGAGCCCCCAGCTATCATCCTGAGTGCCATGGCATCATAGCTCACAGCAACTCCAAACTCCTGGGCTTAAGCAAATCTCTTGCCTCAGTTTCCCAAGTAGCTGGGACTACAGGTGCCTGCCACAATGCCCAGCTATTTTTGGTGTGTAGTTGTCATTGTTGTTTGGCAGGCCCAGGCTGGATTCAAACCTGCCAGCTCTGGTGTATGTGGCTAGCGCCTGAGCAGCTTGAGCTACAGGTGTCACCGTATTTTTTCTTTACTTGCATACGTTGTTGTTGATGAAGCCAAATCATTTGCCCTGTAGCGAGTCCAGTCTCGTTTTTGTTTTCATTATATCTCTATGACATTTTTGGTTCATTTATTCCCCTATCCTCAGTACTGCTAAGGTAGTTCAGAGAAAGAAACCATGTGAGATTATAATATAAAATGCTGGCAAGAATACATCACAGGCTGTTCCCTTCATGTACATCAGGAGGGTACCCAAAAAAGTATACGCATTTTGAGAAAGGAAAAGACTGTAATTATAATATTCACATATATCAATAGCAGAGGATGAATACAAGTCACCTTGAGCACTTCTTATAAATTGGAGAAGTGAAACGTGACTTGACTATTACAAATTTCATAGTTTTTTCCTTTCTCAAAATGTGCACACATTTTTGGCACCCACTGTATATATGAAATCTGAGTGTGTCTGTGTGATACTGGTAGCCACGAATGCTCACCACCTGGAACTATTAACTCATTGAGGGCTGCAAAATAATAAATTCTAACTCATTTGTTTGCTAAACTATTTCTATCAAGAGTCATATGAGATTTGATTCGGAAAGGAAAACAAGTATTTGATTCTTTCTGTTCATTTGCTAATTTTCAAAATAATGACTTGATTCTCTAATATCCTCCAAAAAAAAGTAGTCAATGAGGACTTTTTGTTGTTGTTGTTGTTGAGATAGAGTCTTACTATGGTGCCCTCGGCAGAGTGCTGTGGCGTTATAGCTCATAGCAACCTCAGACTCTTGGGCTTAAGCAATTCTCTTCCCTCAGCCTCCCAAATAGCTAGGACTACAGGTGCCTGCCACAATGCCCGGCTTTTTTTTTTTTTTTGGAGACAGCGTCTCAAGCTGTTGCCCTGGTTAGAGTGACATGGTATCACAGCTCACAGCAACCTCCAACTCTTAGGCTTACGTGATCGTCTTGCCTCAGTCTCCCAAGTAGCTAGGACTAGATGTGCCCGCCACAACATCTGGCTATTTTTTTGTTGCAGTTATCATTGTTGTTTCTGGTCTAAACATTGTTTACCAAGGCTTGAACCCGCCAGCTTCAGTGTATGTGGCTGGCACCATAACCACTGTGCTACAGCCCCAAGCCCCAGCTATTATTTTTTTTGTTGCAGTTGTCATTGTTTTAGCAGGCCCAGGCCAGGTTCAAACCCACCAGCCTTGGTGTATGTGGCGGGTGTATAACCACTGTGCACAGGCGCTACCCAAGGACTTTATTTTTATTTTTAACTGTGAAATTACATTGCGGGGAATATTCCTGAGATCTTTGTCAAAAATCCAAAAAAATCTAAAAGCATCCATTATCTACGTTTAGTTGGGGTTGAGGCAAGTGAAGATATAACCCATTAGAGTCACTCCACTCTCTCACTGGGGCCTCTTCCACAAGAGACTTTTTATCTTAACCTGAACATCTCCTAGTCAGGAAGTTTCAATAGTACTTGCTATAACTTACACCTTCCCTGTGAAGTCATGAAGAGTTGATTTTGGGGGTTGATGTAGGTTTTAGAACCCGGAAAGGCAAAAACAAATGGGTAATCATTATAACTCATCTCCAACAAGAGCTGTCTCCCCTTACAAACACTCCTCCCAAACTGACATAAACAGAGCATGAGAGGTGAGGAGCCATAAAGAGATGTGATGAGACTGAAGAGCAAAAAAGTCAGGCACGGTGACTCCCACCTGGAATCCGAGCACATTAGGAGGCTGAGGTGGGAGGACCGCTTCAGGCCAGGAGTTCAAAACCAACCAGGACAAAATAGGAAGACCCTGTCTCTCCAAAATACAAAGTAAAAATTAGCTACGTGTGGTGGTGCACGTCTATAGCGCCAGCTGCTCCAGATGCTGAGGCAGGAGGATCTCTTTAGCCAAGGAGGTTGAGGTTACAATGAGCTATCATCACACCCCTGCATTCCAGCCTCGGCCACAAAGAAACCTCATTTTAAAGAAATAATAAAAGTAAAAAAGCAACAAAAGCCAAGGCAAAGAATATATTCTACTTTAGTATGTATATCATGTGGATTCTATTTGTTTCCTAGGGATAAAATGATTATATTTAAGCGATGAAAATTACTAGCATCCATTTCTCCACCTGCATTCCCATTCTTGAGAAGTCGTAGGAACCATTCCCCTAAGTGATGTGTAAACAAATGCTCCTGTGAACAGGGAAATAGTTCACAGAAGTTCCATCCCACTGAGAGCAAGAGCTACGTGAAGCACGGCCTGATGAGAGCGAGGCAGACGAAAGCAGAGTGTACTAAAAAACAGTAAGTGATTGCAATGAAGGAAAAGGGTTTCCTATACTCTTCTACATCCCACCTTCCAAGAGATATACTAGTGTTAAGGCCAGAGGAAAGAAGAGGTGTCAGCTTTGAGGCAAGAAGTCCGTCTAGTTATAAGATTAGTGGAAAGTACTTCAGGCTATCAACTGACATTCTCGCCACTCCTCCAAACTGACATTGCTCAGTAACAGCAGTACACCTGATGTCATCAAGGACTCGGGAAATTCAAGAAAAATATTATGAATCCTACCATTTAATAATTTGCACTTAGGGCAACCAAAGATTCCCACTACACAATAATCGAGGAAATCTCAGAATATCTCTTTTTAACTTGTATGGCTTTATTTCTAAAAGAATTCAAGTCAGTAAATTACGAAAAATACACAGAGACTAGGGATATACTTTACGGATCTTTCCCTAAAATGAGTTCAAGAGGATCTGAGGCTGGGCAACAGTACTTTTCTTGTAAACTTGAGAAGCAGAAACTAAAAAGACAACATCAAATGAGTCTTCAAAACGTTTTCAACCCAAAACTCAAATATAGTTTATTGGATAGTTAGTTAATAGTTTAATTTGGCAGCCCTAATCCATGTAGCTAGAAATATGAAGAGATTGGCCTAGAGATTAAAAAAAAAAAAAGCCAGAAAGGTCCACAATAAATATCTTAAATATTGACAGAAAAAGGGTAGGAAGAAGCAAGGTGAGGAAATTAGGGAAAATGCAAATAGAATTTGCATTTTCTACAAGGTAAAGAAAGATAATTAATACAATTAAAATAATTAAATAAAAATTTTGACAAGCTAGGTTATGTCCAGAAAAAAATTGGGTGCTCTTGATATAAAGTCTTGAAAATAATAATGCCACTAAATTGTAAACATCAAAGACTGGAGTACTAACTCAAAATATTGTGAAAATTGAGATTTCCAAACTGAATTTGCAAAGGAAGCAGGTAAAAGAGGTCAGCTCACCCTAGGTGAGGGAACCTTATTTGGCTAGCTGTTTTAAATTAATATCCTGGAACGTTAGGAGGTGAAAGAGTCCTTAAAAACAGCACCGAGGGAGAAGCACAGGGGGAAGAGACAACAGCGTTTACACCTTAGTAATAGAAAGGTATTACTAGAAGGATTTACAAGATGCTAACAGGACATATATCAAAGTCAAAAAGGCTAGCTTTAATAAATGATGAGAGAAAGGCATTATGCATGGGAGTAAACCAGAAAACTCGAAAGAACTCTATTTATGCACATACTAGATTTTAACCCTCGTAAGCCACCCCAAGATCCATGAAAGATCATGTTTTACTATTTCCTGCACGGCAGTATCCCCATTAGCATCAAATCAATAAAGGCAGTTAGGTGGAAAACCTAAGAAGAATACAAAGCACTTGTCCTTTCTGGGATACTGTTAAATATGTTGAAAGAATGTGAAGATTTATCTTGACCCAAAGAGATCTCAGGCTTTGAACAATATGGAAGAAAAGCAAGCGCATTGCCCTTTTTTCCTATTGTAAAAAACTTCAAAGATAACAGCTGGAAAAAGTCAGAACTGATGAATAAGAGTCATTTAGTATAATACCACCTCCCAGGTCAGCACACGCATTGACATCAAACTCAAAATCTTGGGTGATACCTTCAACACCGAGCTGGCCTCCTTTGGGGACAGCACTACCTGTCATCCCCAATCTGTACCTTTGATGTACAGATTGAAAGTATCACAGATTATGGACTGAATGAGACTCTGTCTCTATTTAAAAAAAAAATGGAAATGCAGACTAGAGAAGGTATAAAATGAGGACTCAGAAGCACTCTGAGGGGACAGAAAGTATTGTTATTATGTATCGTGTCTAGGCAAAGGAACACAGGACAAAAACAAAAAACGTTCAAGAGGATCCAGTGATCAAGAGGATCTCTGCAGAAAACATTCTCGAAACACAATGGTAAATTAGTGGCTGAACACTGTATTTAACTTGTTATTAAAATACTCATACAAGAAGAAGGGATATGTAAGAAAAAAACAGGAAAGATGAATGTGTTTTACAGACACAAGAGGCTGAAGATCATAGTTTAAATGCAGATACTGTGGGAGAGATTCTCAACCACCTCCCTATGAATGGGTCAGATCCGTCACTTAGGGCAGCTGCCTTTTCCTGAAAGCTGCCAGACATCTCAATTGGTAAAATAAAGAAAAAGAGACCCGGTTTATTGGTATATGCATCATGGTAGCACTTTCTGGTTTTAACGCAAATTGAAGCTATCACAAGCTGCTTTTAAAGACCAAATGACTAAAATAAAAACTCCCAGGTACTGTAATGGCAGGATACTGTCAGTCCTATATGCTTAGGAGAGGCATGTATCTCTACAGACAACAAAACTTTTTTGAATAAAAATTTTAAAGGAATGGCCAAGGTAGTAAAGGAAAATATGGCAACCAGCTTAAAATCAGGATTTTGTTTTCGTGGAGTTTAATTTATTTCAAGAAATCTAGACTATGAAATACAACTTCTATCGAGTTGATGGTCTCAAAGGAAAAGTAATACATGTAGTCCTCGGGTTACAAATGACATAGATTCTGTAGTTTGTTCTTAAGTTGAATTTGTATAGAAGTTGGAACAAGTACTTTTACCTATTACTGTAATAGCCTCCGTTTGTAAGTGTGAGTTGTTATGTAAGTCAGATGTTTGTATCTTGGGTTCTGCCTATATAGACTAGCCCTTAAATGTGTAAGTCCAAAGACTAGTATTAGACTAGTATAAAGGCACCATTCTAGGCTCTGCGCCTGTGGCTCAATTGGCTAAGGCGCCAGCCACATACACCTAAGGTGGCGGGTTCGAATCCCCAGCCTGGGCCCGCCAAACAACAATGATGGCTGCAACCAAAAAATGGCCGAGCGTTGTGGCAGGCGCCTGTGGTCCCAGCTACTTGGGAGGTGGAGGCAGGAGACTCGTTTGAGCCCAGGAGTTGGAGGTTGCTATGAGCTGTGATGCCATGGCACTCTACCCAGGGGGATAGCTTGAGGCTCCATCTCAAAAAAAAAAAAAAAAGACCCCATTCTAGAACTAAGTGTGAGACCTTGGCCAAGTTACATAGTGTATCTCAATCTGTTTCCTCAAAATAATACATTATAAGGCTTAAGGAGTAAGTAAAACGGTGCATATATAGCACCACACACAGACCCTAGCATATACTGAGAGATTAATATAAGCATTAAAAGCATGAGAAGTGGGAAGGAGTAGCTGAAGCACATCGAATTAAATACTCAGTAAGACCAAATTTTAAAAATCATGGCTTTCTTTGTCCCACCAAAAAAATAAAAGCCAAAACCAAAACATAATAATTAAGAGAAGACAGTTAAGGTTAAGATTTGCGCTAGCTCTCCAGCTATTACGTTTTTCCCCTACTTCTTTTCTGGACTAAGGTATTTCAAGGACTCAAAATCAAAAGCAGAACAGGAGGAAAGCAAGAGAAAATAGAAAAAAGGAGCTGGACAGCCAGTCTCACAAAGTGCAGCAGGCTTTCCACAGAATTCTAGTAACGATCACCATGAAATATTCATCAGGTAAATTCTGAATACTGGCTGACACTGGGTTAAGAAACTAGTATTATTTCATAGAACTTGCACACCAAACACTCTAAAATAGTTTAGAAAAAAATGATGGGAAAGATGGAGAAAGAATACCACATAGTTTATTTTGTACACTACTGTCCACATAACAAGAGTTTAAGTGATTGGGTACTAAACAAAAACGACAAACCATTAGTTCTCCAGGAAGCAGTAGAAGATGATATCCCTGAAATCTGTGCAAAGCCCTTCTACTGTCTGGTGATGTGGTTTTCAGGTTCCTTCTCTCAGATCATTCATGATCCCTCCTCCTGAATCATTCATGATCTATCCTCACTGTCTGTACCCAAATAATGGTGTTGCCGAGAACGATCACCCCAAGTGAAAAAACTGCCAGAACCCAAAACTAGAAGGCGTAAAATTTAACATTATTCCTCATGATTAACCTTGGATGGCCTAAACCAGTTCTATAAACCTTTTTATTCTAATAGAACATTGCAGTTTTAGAATATTTTTAGCACAAAAATCAGACATATCTTTTAAAGAGAAGAAAATTGTCAAACCTATATTACAAATAAATGTGACTACCAGATGGTGTGTATCTAAATAAACAGCTCCAAAAAGAGTGGGACAAAAAATATCAAATACATTTGAAATCAGAGTGATGTCTTTTGGGAATTGAACTCTTTCCATGAGCAGGAGAAAACCAACAAGTTTTCTGTTATCTGTTCAACTATCAATTCATTATATACACTGGGGGGAAAAAAAAATAATCACAAATTTCTTCCCTGCTCATTTTCCTCATCTGTTTCTGCCCAGACTTTGTGGGTTTACTGAGGATCAAATATGGTAACATGGTCATTCTTGAAGGGTGGACCCCAGATTAGTACCATCAGCAAGCCAAGAACTTCTTCCCAATGCAGTTTTGAGTCCCACTCAGACCTACTAAATGAGAAGCTCCAACAATCTATAATTCTGATGTACCCTAAAGTTTGAGAAGTACTATAAAAACAGACACAAAGCACTCTGAAAACTTTGTCACACTGAAGTTATTAAGGGTAAATTATTTTATTTGAAGATTTTAAGAACTTTCACTTATACAGAACTAGATACAGATGATGCGAGATATTTGCAGGTAAATAGTTTCTTTACTGAATGCAAATATAAAATGAAATCCAAAAATCAGGGCAGCTATCAATGTTATAATATACCATTATACTTTAATGGTAACTTTAGAAAGGTTTGGGGAATAGAAATCAAATTAATGAAAAGAGTAAATATTAGACTAAATTTATTTCGGTGTACATTTGTTAAAGAATGAATCTGAGATTAGCTCCCTCTGGGGAAAAGAAAAAATAAATCTTACTAGGATCTTTACTTTTTTTGGCAAGAGTAATACATTAATTACTTTTAAAAGGTAAAATATGAAGTCAAAAAGAATGATGACAAAGGATGCATTTCAATTGCTAGTGGAGGCTTTTAATGTACTAATTACAGGAAGAATTTGAGGCATTCTAACAAATAGAACTAAATTGCAAACAAAACTGAGAAGTCCTATTAAGACTTCTCACTCTACATTCTACAATAAAACATGTTAGAACAAAAATATTCCATACCAGAAAGACCCTTAGCTCACATTTATCTTTCATTTATTATATAAAGTAATGAAGATACAGTGCTGCAAACTGACCAATTAGAGATAACCTGAGAGTTGCACAGGTAGAAATATAAACATCTGAAGAAACGCTGCTAATGGAGGCTCGGCACCTGTGGCTCAATAGGCTAAGGCGCCAGCCACGTACACCTAAGGTGGCGGGTTCAAATCCCCAGCCTGGACCCGCCAAACAACAATGATGGCTGCAACCAAAAATGGCCAGGCGTTGTGGCAGGTGCCTGTGGTCCCAGCTACTTGGGAGG
>CAUYQV010041178.1:0-14236 GCA_963574575.1 Galagoides demidoff
GCCTGTGGTCCCAGCTACTTGGGAGGTGGAGGCAGGAGACTCGCTTGAGCCCAGGAGTTGGAGGTTGCTATGAGCTGTGATGCCATGGCACTCTACCCAGGGGGATAGCTTGAGGCTCCATCTCAAAAAAAAAAAAAGAACTTAAGTGGTCACTAGAGTTTAATATTTTGCTATGACTAGTATCAATAATTATTGGTATTACACAAGACAGTTACCTGAAAATTCCAACTTGAAATGGTAATCAGCACCAGAGAATCAAAATGAGAGTATTGAGAGCAATTCTCTCAAACAACACGGAAACCGTAAAGTAGTTTTTCAATGCAGAGCTCACTGTTAGTTTTCTTTCAGATAAGAGATTTGTCTAATTAGGACCACTGGTAAGTTTTTATACCAAATTCCTAATCAGGGGGTGGTGGCAAGCTTTACTCATTCTAGGGAGATAAAAAACTGTCAGCTTCATGAAAGGTAGGATGGATTTTAATTCTTTGATTTAGTAGTTGCTTCAGTCTCCAGTTCTAACTTGGAAATGGAGTCTTCCTGAACATCTCATTAAACCATGTCTACTACAAGAAAGAAACAGTATTCTCGAACCTGGGATGCATTGATTTAGGATTACATAAAGACAAGGCAATTCAGGGTGCACTGAACCCCGAACATCGGCTTTTCTGAAGTGAGGCCATGATTAGCCTAGTAATTTGCTATCCTTTTCACAAAAGTGGAAAACATCCATAAATGTGGTTCAAGCGATGACTCCTGTGAAGAGCCACACTTTGCACACACCCTGCAGCTCCAGATCTGGCGCCCTGGGTGGTGGGGAATAGGCCAGAGTGTGCCGCATCAGAGATCGAGAATCCAGCTTTTGCCATCTCTGCCCTCTGGAGTAGAAATAATGCGTATCATGTTCTCCGTGGACATATCTTTTTTTTTATTCTACCTCCCCAGCCCCACCCACAGTACCTTCCACAACTTTAACCAGCCGTTCTCCATCTATTTTTCTGATGGCACGAGGAGTAACTCTCACCCAGGGGACGTGATGGTATATCCATAACCTAGTCCAGGCTTACTTATTTTAAAAGAAGAAAATTAAGCTATGCATTTCAGTACTATACTTTAATCATCAGTAGTGACAATTTACTGGCCACACGCCTCACAGCTTACTGCAACCTTGAGGTGGAGATACAGCCCCAACAACTTTCCGCCATACCCAACCCAAAACACTCGAATAGATTCCTCTAGCTCAGCTCATGCTTAACTGCCGCTGCTTATTCCCCCTTGCCTTTGTCCATCTATCAGAAACCTTCTGGGACCACCTGCAAGCCTTCCTATCCACAGAGCATTTTCTCCTGACAATAATGCGTATCTCCTTTCTTAGAATTTGCAGAAAACATTCTTATCTCTAACACACATTTGCCACTGATGCTATCTTTATAACCGTATGATATTGTGTAAATTTTTCTGTTGTTTTAACTAGATTAGCAGAGGCAGAATTTACTGTCATAGGGATTCTTTCTTTACTGAATGCCATACTAACCAAGCTGCCAAATAATGTGATAAAAGTTGATAAACGCATTAAATTTTGAATGGATGAATGAATGTGAACGATTTTTATCAGCTGCTGAAAAACAGTATCTAAGGAAACAGGGCATTAATATTGTCCTGTCAATTTGGGTATAAAAAGAAATGGCTTTTTTTTACTTGAGTTTTATTTTGTTTTGTTACATTTTGAGAGAATTTTCTCCCCAAAGATACTATTTTTAGTTGTAATAAGAAAACAGAACTCATCAAAATTTTTAAAAAGATGACAGAGGGGAAAAGATATTTGAAGATATATACAAATCACTTTCCATATCAGGTAATTTTCTTTTCTTTCTTTTGTTCTTTTTCTTTTTTTTTTTTTTTCTGGAGATAGAGTCTCACTTTGTCACCCATAGTAGAGTGCTATGGCATCTTAGCTCACAGCAACCTCAAACTCTTGGGCTCAAGTGATCCTCCTGCCTCAGCCTCCTGAGTAGGTGGAACTGTAGGCTCCCACCGTGATACCCAGCTAGTCTTTTTTATTTCTGGAGATAGGATCTCCCTCTTGCTTAGGCTGTTCTTGAACTCCTGAGCTCAAGCAATCCACCATCCTCATGGGTTTGAGCCACCGGGCCTGGCCACATCAGGTATTTTTCTAAGAGTATACTTTACTGGAGCGATATATGTTGCCGTGTTATTGAATTCATTGTACTAAATGTGATTCTATTTCGATTATGGTCTAGTTCAAGGATTCAAAAATTTAAAAGCAGGAGAACCCATGATCTGTAAATTAGCATCCGGAAGAGATGCAGAAACAGGAAAAAAATGGCTCTGAGGCTCGGTGGCTAGGGCGCAGGCCACATACACTGGAGCTGGCAGGTTCAAACCCAGCCCAGGCCTCCCAAACAATAATGACAACCACAACCAAAAAATAGCCGGGCGTTGTGGTGGGCACCTATAATCCCAGCTACTTGAGAGGCTGAGGCAAGAGACTCCCTTAGGCCCGAGAGTTTGAGGTTGCTGTGAGCTCTGACGCCACAGCACTCTACCCAGGGCAACATCGTGAGACTCTGTCTCCAAAAAAAGAGAAAAAGACGTTAGCAACTAAAAGAAGCTCAGAAACCACACATTCTTTAGTGTCTTGGGTCAAACATAACAGATAGCACCGCTCGGCCTTCTCTTGAAATCATAAAACCACTTTTTAATTTGTATTAATTATGGTCATATTTTCATTGTTAGCCTTTGTCAGAATTTCTGGGCATATAGTTAATTTCGTTATTTACTTCTATGTATAATCTACTGAAAATTTCTCAAGAAGGTGAGAATCCAGCCCTGGCTAACATTCCCAGAGCCCAACCTCACTATCCTTCTCAAGAAAAATCTTTCCTTAGCCATCATAGACAAACATTGAATGTCCGGTTCACAGAAGTAGAATGTTCTTTCTTTTAGTCGCTGGGTCCCCACCTTGTTTGTGCCCTTACAAATCATTTTCAGAATTGTGTCCCAAGTTGAATGAGCAACTAATCTAGAGAAGAAGTCTTAAAAGAGGGTTGGCCGCTCCAGTGAACATTGTTTCAGCTTCAGCCTCTTTGCCGTAGAATATGACACCCGCACGAGCATCGGGTAGGTGGGTATCAGCCAAAGCAAGTGGCACTTCTAGGTCTGCTCTGCCTTTTTTCCCTTGAAGATGGATTTTCCCTTTTACAGCGCCTTACATCTTACACATACCGTGGCCACAAACAAGGTCATGCAGACACTCCAGGAAAGCTTTGGGAAGGAGCTGGGGCTGGTGGCTTCCCAGGGTGTCCATTAGCAATTATTCTGTGTTGAAAGACCGCTCCTTAGCAAATAAACTTGTTTGACTCAAGCTAAGTGCTGGTTTCAGTGAAATCCCATGAACTAAAAAAAACATTTTATACACACTCTTTTAAAAGTGTTAATGAGTAGAACAATAAATACTTACAAATCATAAGCAGGGACTTACTCAGCTGCTCTAAGAATAGAATGACCATTTTAGTGTTTTGGTTTTTTTTTTTTTTCCTTTGAGACAGAGTCTTATTTTGTCGGCCCTGAGGTTGAATTCTGTGGTGTCAGCCTAGCTCACAGCAACCTCAAACTCTTGGGCTCAACTGATCCTCCTCTCACTGCTTACTGAGTAGCTGGGACTACAGGCACCTGCCACAGTTCCCAGCTAATTTTTCTATTTTTGGTAGTGATGGGGTCAAGCCCTTGCTCAGGCTGGTTTTGAACTCCCAAGCTTAAGTGGACCCTCCTGCCTCAGTCTCTCCCAGAGTGGTAGTATCACGGGCGTGAGCCACTGTGCCCCTCCAGAAAAACCATCTCTTAGAAATGTTTTGAATCAAAATGGTATGATAGAGAAATCCAGACTTCTAAAGATAAAAGGTAAAGCCACTACTCATTTTTATTAATTATGGACTAATTTCCTGTAATTCCAGTACTGTGGGAGGCTGAGGAGGGAGAATTGCTTGAGTTCAGGAGTTGGAGACTTGTCTGAGAGACAGTGAGACCCTGACTCATTTTAAAACAAACAAAAAAACCAGCTGGGCTCCTGGGCAAGCACCCGTAATCCCAGCTGCTTCCAGAGGCTGAGGCAGTGGGATGCACACAGCCCGAGTCTGAGGTTGCAGTGAGCTATGATGCCATCGCACTCTGCCCAGGGCATAGAGTGGGGCTCTGTCTTGACAACAATAACAAAAAAGGCAAGGAAATAAAAAGAAAAAAAAATCCTAATGACAGATATGGAAGGGGAAAGAAATACTTCTTGAGTACCTATAATTAAGAGTTGTACATTTAAAATTTATTAAACATGAAGTGTCCATGCCATCTAGAAATTATCAATAATCTGATAATGAAACAGTATTAGTGTTCCCATTATACCCAGCTATGGAGGCCTGCCAGAAGACCAAGCATTATTAGATTACCACTGAAGCATTAGGGAAATGATCTATCCGCATTAAATACGAAGTGGGCAACTGGGAAGTCATTTTTCATCTTGACCATACTTGAACATTTTCCAGAGAGAGATCAAACAGGAAAGGCAATTTTAGTTCACTTAAATTGCCCAGTTCACCAAAGAAAATCGTATCTTCTAAACAAAATGGAAAAATAACAATAACTGCAACCATAATGGTACGTTACTCAGTTGATGAGATAAAGTGTTAATGTTTCCTTAACAACTCTCTTGTACAAGACACTTAAGATTGATTCTAAACTAACCAAAGTGTTATTTGAATTTCACCACAGAAGATTTATATCTCATATAATACTTAAACAAATACCAATTCCCATTTCAACATAAATGCTAATTCTCTATATTGACTGCCTGTGATCCAGATACAATTAATTTGTGTTTACCTACTTGCTTGGTCACTGCCATGCCAATTTGGGGTAGTCTTGACCAACACAGAACGTGCAGCTGTGTGATTTTGAGCAACTGGTGTCATCAGGCTCCCTCTCCCCTCTTCTGTAGAATGAGGAAATTGAGCTTCACCTCTAAGACCCCTTGCAATTATCAAATTCTGTGCCTTTATATGTGTATTGATCGACTTGCTTACCCTGGCTGTTGAATTGATGGTTTGTAAAGAGAGCTTTAAAATACTAAGGGAAGATTTTTGTTCTTTCCTGAGTTCTTGAGGCACGTTCCTTTTCCTTTATGGCCGGAATGACAGAATTTTGTGAAGATGTTTATTGAACTTGGTTGGTTCATAATCTTTTGTTTTTTTTTTTTTTTTTGAGACAGAGCCTCAAACTATCCCCCTGGGTAGAGTGCCATGGCATCACAGCTCATAGTAACCTCCAATTCCTGGGCTCAAGCAAGTCTCCTGCCTCAGCCTCCCAAGTAGCTGGGACCACAGGCACCCGCCACAACGCCTGGCCATTTTTTGGTTGCAGCCATCATTGTTGTTTGGCGGGGCCCGGGCTGGGGATTCGAACCTGCCACCTTAGGTGTATGTGGCTGACGCCTTAGCCGATTGAGCCACAGGCGCCGAGCCTGGTTCATAATCTTAAGTAATAAAATAATTTCAACCATAACCAAAATCTTATACTGAATGAGTAATAGGAATAAGGACAAATAATTATAAGGAAGTGATTTTTATAGTTAACTTGCATTTTCAAGGCAGCAAAGAGGGTTTGGATGAAAGTGAAGAGATTGTTACTCTTTCCACCTTTAAGCACTTTACACCATGATCTTGTAAATTCAACAGGAGGGCTTAAGGAATCCCTCCTTCCCTTCTTTCCTTCCTTCCTTCCACCGGGTCTTGCTCTATCTCTCTGGCTAGGATGCAGTGGCATCATCATAACTTCCTGCAACCTCAAACTCCAGGGCACAAGCAATCCTCCTGCCTCAGCTTCCCAAATAGCTGGGCCTACAGGTGCATGCCAGCATACGGCATTAAATTTTCTTTCTATTTTTTTTTTTTTTTTGCAGAGAGGAGAGTCTAATTCTTTCTTAGGCTGTTCTTGAACTCCTAGCCTCAACCAATTTGGATCACTGGGCCTTAAGGAATTCTTAAATGGTTATAAGAACACATCAAGTACATCTCTTTTTCTTTTTCTTTTTTTTTTTTTTTTTGAGACGGAGCCTCAAGCTATCCCCCTGGGTAGAGTGCCCTGGCATCACAGCTCATAGCAACCTCCAACTCCTGGGCTCAAGCAAGTCTCCTGCCTCAGCCTCCCAAGTAGCTGGGACCATAGGCGCCCACCACAATGCCTGGCCATTTTTTGGTTACAGCCATCATTGTTGTTTGGCGGGCCCGGGCTGGGGATTCGAACCCGCCACCTTAGGTGTACCTGGCTGGTGCCTTAGCCGATTGAGCCACAGGCGCCCAGCTGTACATCTCTTTATCTCCTGAAAGTTTACCATGAGCCAGTAGGAAGATCTGGGGCTACTTAACTTCTAAGCCTATTTCTTATCTATAAAGATATTTTACCTGTACTATGAGAGGATTAGGAAGATTAAATGTAAAGCTTTTTAGCATGATGTCAAGGGACAGGAATCACTCTATAATACTGTGATTATAGTCACTACTTTTATAATGTAGAAAAACGGATATACTATTAATATTACTATCGCCTGCATTCACTTGATAGAGTTTTATTTATTTTTAGCATGTTATTGCTTATGTGTACATAAATAGAAATAGTAATTCTGATTCCTTTTTCTTTTTTGGTGTGAGGGGGAAACAGTCTCACTATGTCACCCTCAGTAGACTGCTATGGCATTGCAGCTCACAGCAACCTCAAACTCTTGGGCTTAAGTGATTCTCTTGCCTCAACCTCCCTAGTAGCTGGGACTACAGGCATCCGCCACAACACCAGGCTATTTTTTTGTTGCAGTTGTCCTTGTTGTTTAGCTGGCCTGGGCTGGGTTCGAACTCACCAGCCTCGGTGCATGTGGCTGGAGCCATAACCACTGTGCTACAGGTGCCAAGCCTGTAATTCTGAGTCTTAAGTAATTTAATTACGTACCCTTGTAAATTTTAGAGGAGTGCTTTAAAATGTATATGTGTATATCCGTCTATATAAAACCACTTTATTTCAGTAGAACTATAGAAATAGTTTATCTGTTTTTTTGGATATTTTATTTTGTTGTTATTAATGTACATATTACTCAGAAAGTACAATTTTCTTTCACTGTCTGTTAGTGACATTGTTTGTTAGAGAACTGTTTTTTCACTCAATTAGTGTTTGGTCAACACCTACGGTACTGTGTTATTACTTTCCCCCATTAGAAAATTTGATGGGGCAAGACCATATTTGTACAACAAATATTTATTGATTGAGTACCTACTGTGCGCCCTGGGTTGTGTTTCCAAGAGAGGAGTTTGCAAATCTTGGTGGAAGTAATTCATTCAACATTTATTTTTAGGTCGATTTCTGGAATTGTTGCTTTATTTGATGGTACTCATCAAGTAGGTCACTTGCATTCATTTAAGCAAGGATGTTGCTTGTGTAAACAATAAGATCCCTGTGAGTCAGCAATATATGTCAGCAGTTAGGGGGAAATATGAAGCATTTTTCAAATAGTATTCTTCAGGTCACCACGTTTTTCTCTGGGTATTAAGTCCTATATCTTAACTTTGAGCCTGTTCCCTATTGATGTAACCGAGTGGCTAATACTCATTTAAAAAGAAACATGGCTTTCTCAGGAAGTATATGCAAATGTTTAAATATTAAATGATTTACAAGGCCTCTATTGCTGTCTACGGAATCACAGTTCTGTAGAAGCTTGCTAATATTATTTCTGTGTT
Organism: Galagoides demidoff; assembly: GCA_963574575.1. Classification (NCBI taxonomy): domain Eukaryota; kingdom Metazoa; phylum Chordata; class Mammalia; order Primates; family Galagidae; genus Galagoides; species Galagoides demidoff. The sequence continues at coordinate 7,788 of CAUYQV010041178.1, forward strand.
TCGCTAATAGGGATCTGGACATCTTACTTTGTAGATATTCTACTTTATGTTGCTTATACATTTCCGACTAAAAGTTTCAACAAAGCAAAGAATAAAAAACCAGTTTTCTTTGTGAAAAGATTACTTTTTGTACCTCAATGCTATGGTGTTGACGTTTGTAGTCATAGAACTTGAAAATAAACTATTTCTACCCTGCCGTGATCCTTAGTGTGTCACTTAAACTGTTAGATGACGCGATCTGTCAAGGGAGCTTTCCGCAGGCCACCGTGTTGCCAAGTCACCAGGACGGGACTCTCTTTGGGGAAGGGAGCACCTGCCCAAGAAAATGTTTTCAGTGTTAACAAAGAGAGAAACTGCTAAACTGTTTCCCAGTGAGGACGCATAAATCAGTCACAAATTTTTATTTCACAAGATTTTGTCTGTTTGCTTATAGGAAAAAATCGTTCCTGTTTTCTGCTCTGTACGCTGCCTTTATATTTGGTGGTCGACACCTGATGAACAAACGGGCCAAGTTTGAACTGAGGAAGCCGCTCGTGCTCTGGTCTCTGACACTCGCAGTCTTCAGGTCGGTTTTTTTTGTTGTTGTTGTTGTGTTTTCATTTTTCTAGTAAAATGCATCTATTTCTTTAGACTTGCTGAAAGAAAACCAATACTTGAACATTGAGTAGTTCTCATCACTTTTGATTTTTGAACACATTGAAGACATAGAGTGAAGCCACGTTCAGAGAGAAATGTGTTGCAACCACGTTTGCCACTGTATCCTCAGTCTTGTATTGAGAGCTCCCAGGCCATGTCCTTTCCTGTCCAAATAGATCATGCCGTAACCTGATTCCTGTGTTAGGATAGAAGCAGTACATCATTTCCATTATTTTTGACACTTAAATATAAGTTCAGGGCTAAATGGAAAAGCACACAGGTAAGTTGAAGTCCGTTGGAGAGCAGGGTTCTAATGTCATGGGCGTGCTTTTACTGAGTAATCCAAAGCTGGCCCTCAGACATTATGACTGGACATCTGTCTGTGTCAGCATCTTTAGACCAGAAAGTATTTCTTCTGCATCCTCAAAAGTACCTTCCACCTCCGTTCCTTGGACTGACTTGCAGGCGTGTGCTTATAGGCAGTACTCACTCGGTATCCGGCAGAACTCAGCATAGAGGCTGTCAGGACAAGGGGTCTCTCCGGGGCATCTGTCATCCAACCTGCAGGTATATATCCCTCCAGAAGCTTTCAGGAGCATTTCCAGTCTTGTATTATTTGGTGATCTAGGGAATCACTAGACTAATTAGCACACAGCTGGCGTCCAGGCAGGTGCCAGAATTTACCGAGAGCTCTGACAAGGGCACCTGTGCTATTTGTGCTTTGCTTGTCAACCAGCAAGTTTATAACCAGGCTTAAAGAGTAGGGGACAGAGATGGAGATACATTACAAGACACAAGACTATTTTAATATTTTTGTAATTTTCATTCCTTTGTATTTTTTATATAACTATTCTGCCTTTAAGCAGAAATGTTATCTTTAAAGCTTCTTTAGTCACTTAAAGCTTATTAAAAAAGACCAAGCAGGAAGAGGATTTTCTTGTTTAACTCCCAAGATCTGTACTTTTCCATTATGTTGAAACCCGGCATCAAAAACGACCATTTGCTCCCTGCTACTCAGGATACTTTTTATTTCACTGCATTTTTTTCATGGTACAGACATACATTTGATACTAAAACCTGATAAAGAATAGGAATATTAGATGTGAAAATGCTAAATAAAACATTGGCAAGAGAATGCCACAGTCCATATAAAACATGCTGTGATCAAACAGAGCTCATTCCAGGGATGCAAACAAGAGTTAAAATTATCAATATAACTGATCACATCACTGTGTTAAAGGAGTGAAACCATGTGATCATCTCCATAGATACTGAAAACAATACTAAGAAAATAGAAGTGGCTGGAAATCTATTTCAGTGCATTTGGTAAGGCACTAGGCTCAAAGTACTCGTGTGATTTGGACCTGTCACTAAAATCTTCAATTTGTATGAGGTCATGATGCATACATAATACATGTATGACGTTTTTATTTATTTTTATCCACATTTAAGGTTGACAGTGTATGCCTCACTTAAAATGTTTTGATATTTGGGAGGAATTAGCTCTCTCCTAAGAAAACCTTTCCTCATTATACTGATTGTTCAATGTTCCCTGAACCTTTATCTTTTGTAATATTAAACTTAAACACACAGCAGCAGAGAAGAGCACAGTGACTCCCCTGGCCTACCGTGACCTTGCTTTAAACAATTATCAACACTTGGCCAATCTTGCTGCTTCTATGTCCCTAACTTCTCCCTCACCCCCAAATTATTTACAAATAATATGGGCCAACATAATTAAGACTGACATGATACCATTTGTGTAAAGGACTCCTTTTTCAAAAAGTGAACACAATATGATGTCATCGAAATTATAATAATCCCATCTCAGTAAATTTCCCATTGCCACAGTTGCCTCATAAATGATTTCTTTTTTAAAGTTTATTCTTAAGAAGCTGAACCAATTTCCATTAATTGGTTTCTTTTAATTTAGAGGTTTCTTCCTTATTCTCTTTCTTCTTTTTTCCCCCATATGATGCGTCCTTTGAAGAAACCAGGTGGTTTCTGTAGCATTTCTTCCAAACTGGATTTTGGTTGATGAATTTTTCTCGTCCCCTCTTTTTCTTATTAGTTGTAACTAGATCTAGAAGGTTGATTTATACTTAGGTCCAGTGTAAACCAGACTTTCTATAAGAAGGAACTTGCCTTTATCAACTATTTAGTTATCTTGACATGTATAGTTATTATAGCAAAGGCAGGATCAAATGCTTTCTTTTTTGCCTGTGTTTGCGGTCTAAGAAAAAATTAATTATCTAGCATGTGAATAATATTTATTTTCTTAGGTGTTTTTATGGACTCATGGATTTACACCTTTCAGTGTGTTAGTGATGTTGAGGTTTATTTGATTCTGATGTGTTTTAGTCCATTGCTATTCTTTTTGATGCTGATAGTTGGATGACACTTTGATTTTTTTTTTTTTAAGTTACAAGTTGTTCCAGACCAGGCATGTTGCATATCCCTTGTCCAGAACTAAAATTAGCCATTTCTTCAAATAGCCTTAGTTTCTCTGGTGGAAAAGAGATAATATTTAGAAACCACTCTATGGGTACCAAAGGTTGGCGATAAGTTAGTTCTTACTTCTCAGTCTTTTCAAAAGCCAGAAATGGAAATTTATTTATTTATTCTTTTAAAGAAATAGATTTCGAGTTATATGGGTATTTCTCATTCATATTTAGGACTATAGAGTTTTGACTTAACTTTTATTTATCCCTTTTCAGGCCAAAAACCCAACTTCCGTTGTTGGCCAGCAATTACCCATTTACTTTATCCTACAATGCACATTTATAGTCATTAGCAAACACTTTATCTTTTTTAAGGCTGACAAGTCCTTGTTTTCCTTAATTCTATTAGTTACTTTAGTTTATTTAGAGCCACATTTTGTAGAAAACTTAAAGAGCCAGTACTACATAGAAGAGTCCAAGCATAGGCAGTCTAGGGTTTTAGACATGCAAAAACTAATTTTAATATTCTTTTTTTTTTTAATTGTCTCACCCTGGATGGAGTGCCATGGAGTCACAGCTCACAGAAACCTCAAACTCTTGGGCTTACGTATTCTCTTGCCTCAGCCTCCCAAGTAGCTGGGACTAAAGGCACCTGCCACAACACCAGGCTATTTTTTGTTGCAGTTGTCATTGTTGTTTAGCAGGCCCAGGCCGGGTTTGAACCCATCACCCTCAGTGTATGTGCCTGGAGCCATAACCACTGTGCTATGGGTGCTGAGCCAGTGATCTTAGTATTCTAAGCCAGAATATGGAAGACGTTGGTAATGGAATTATATAGCTGCATTGACTGGCCGCGATTCCATGTTTAGAATATACTAGGATCCTTTGTGCTTAAAGAATACTAGTTAACAATGCATGAAATCAAAAAGCGTAAACACTGGCTCAGCGCCCACTCAGTAGTTAGGGTGCTGGCCATATGCACCAGGGCTGGTGGGTTCCAACCTGGCCTGGGCTTGCTAAACAACAACAACAAAAATAGCCAGGCATTGTGGTGGGCGCCTGTAGTCCCAGCTACTTGGGAGACTGAGGCAAGAGAATCACGTAAACCCAAGAGTTGGAGGTTGCTGTGAGCTGTGATGCCATGGCACTCTACTGAGGGCAACATAATGAGACTCTATCTCCCAAAAAAAAGCCTAAATACAGAATGACATTTCATATATTATTTATGTAAATTTTACTCATAGTAAATATCCAATATTCAATACTATGTTTAAATCTTGGTAAAAGTATTTAAAGAAATACTGGAGGAAAAGAAACTCTATTCTTACATCTTTGGGAAGGCAGAGAAGCAGTGGCTTCTGTTTATTAAATGCTTACTATTTAGCATGAAATTTAAAAATTATTAGTGCTGTAAAGATTGGTTTCCAGCAGTGTGGCAATTTAGAAATAAAAAGATTAAACGTTTTTCTGTGATACCATCTTATTCAGAACAAATGAAGCAAATACAATAATGTGGCCAACTTGGTCTGAGGAGATAGTGATCACTCTTTTCAGTTTTCTGCATTTAAAACATTTCCTAAAATATTATACATATGATCTCAAACAAGTCTAGAGAATCTCAAGTGACAGTTACTTTTATTTTTAAATTCACATATCTTATGAAAGAAGTTAATATAAAGCATTATCAAAAATGTGCTTTTCCCACAGGTGTTTTAATAACTATTAGTAAGAATATCTCTAGTTTGTTTCTATGATAGGAGAGCTTGATTAGCACAAGGATATGTTTTTGTAGCATGTTTCCAATGGTTCTTCCTTCATTATAGAATTCACACATTTTCAAATAGTGTCTAATGTAGAAGTATAGAGATTACTGGGGAGATAGTCCTCGAATTAGACAGTCTGCAGTCGGGTGATGGCTTATAGGCCTATCCTCCACTCCGTTGCCCCATCCTTTGCCTTTGCAGGAAAATATACCTCATCAATTTGGAAAAAGAAGATGACAGAAATAGAACCAACCAAGCTTTTCAGTCAGAGGAGTTAGAAACAGGGGAGGGGTAGAAACAGGAAAATTTTTCTCTTGAAAAAAAAAAAAAAGAAATGAACAGATGAATTTTGGTGTTATTTTTCTGCTTAGGAATAATTTCTTCTTTAGCTTTTCAAGCTTGTCTATTAGGTTTCGATCATAGCCAGGGACTCAACTCAGCCTGGTTTCCAGATACTGTATACAGTTTACTCATGAACTGATGGGACTTGGATGGGAATTAAATCAAATCTGCAGGACTGAAAGCTCCTCTTCAGACCAGTCTACCTCAGAAAGTGGTAGGGGTTTTGGTAATGGTTAGCAAGAATTACCTGTAGAATACTTTCATTCTCTTTTTCTCTTGACCTTTGGATGTTGAGTTGGCTTTGTCATGAACTTTGACTTGGCATACTTCAGGATGCCAATGACCCATTCTTCTCCCGGAGTCATTAAATCACATCACACTGGCACCTCAGCTGGGTTGCTACAATGGACACTTTCTGTGTATTTAAAAATCCAATCCTTCCAGATGGGGCACAGACAGATGGGTACTTCTGATTCAGGCACCGTTACCTGGTATCTGTCTGGCAGCATTAGGATTTCCAAAGAGCCATCTTTTAGGTTTTCGACCCCAAATGGATCAAAGCAGGTTGTCTCTTCAGTGTGTATAATAATAAGGTATAACTGTACATTCATAGGTGTCCTTAGCCCACTCTCGTCAGCTCTGCTTCCCCCTGGTTCCTGGCAATGTGCTTTGGCCGCAAGTCTTTTGTGCTTTATTTGCACAAGGCCAGATGTTCCCCACTTCACAGTTTGACTTCTCACCTCATTATTAATCAGCAGTTTTTCCCCTCAAAACTCTTTTTGATTTCCTGGCCATAATTTCATTTTATCTCTGGCTTAACTATAAAATATATGCAAGATTTTTTTCTTGAGTGGGAGTTTGATGAACAAAAGTGCCTAAATACTCTAAAGGAAACTTTCAAAAAAATCTGTCCTGGTCTGGTCTAAACAGGCTTAATTTTATGCCCATTGTCTCAGGGTCATTGTTAGTCTCTCCCATTCGCTCTCAAACATGTTCTAATTTGGATGATAAATAAAATGGTTATTCAGTTTATTACTCATTGAGGAATTGTGTTGGCTCGATAAAAGAAAAAAGAGTACTATCATTTGCCAACTTACCTCTAACAAATCCTTTTTTTTCAGACTTTCTTTTTTTTTTTTTTTGAGACGGAGCCTCAAGCTATCCCCCTGGGTAGAGTGCCATGGCATCACAGCTCATAGCAACCTCCAACTCCTGGGCTCAAGAGAGTCTCCTGCCTCCGCCTCCCAAGTAGCTGGGACCACAGGCG
>CAUYQV010041180.1:0-12278 GCA_963574575.1 Galagoides demidoff
AAAATTATAGACCAATATCACTAATGAATATTGATGTGAAAATATTCAACAATATCCTACCAAATAGAATCCAGCAACACATCAAACAAATTATACAAGATGACCAAGTGGGTTTTATCTCAGGGTCTCAAGGCTGTTTCAATATACATAAATCTATAAATAGAATTAATCACATAAATAAATTAAAAAAGAAAGACCATATTATTCTTTCAACTGATGTGGAAAGAGCTTTTGATAATATCCAGCATCCATTCATGATCAGAACAGTTAAAAAATTGGTATAGAAGACATGATTCTTAAACTGATAAAAGCAAAATAAAGCAAACCCACAGCCAATATTGTATTGAATGGAGTTAAATTGAAATCATTTCCAATAAGATCAGGAACCAGACAAGGTTGCCTATTGTCTCCAGTGCTTTTTAACATTGTAACAGAAGTCTTAGCCATCAGAATTAGGGAAGAAAAGGCAATCAAGGGTATACATATAGTGTCAGAAGAAATTAAGTTTTCACTCTTTGCATGTAATATGATTGTATATCTGGAAAGCAGCAGAGATTCTACTACAAAACTCTTATAAGTGATCAAGGAATAAAGCACCATCTCTGGTTACAAAGTCAACATTTATTAATCTGTAGTCTTTATATATACCAACAATAGTCAAGCTGAACAATCTAGGACTCTATTCCATTCATAGTAGTACCAAAGAAGAGGAAATATTTGAGAGTTTACCTAACAAAGGAGGTGAAAGATCTCCATAAAGAGAACTAAAAACTCTAAGAAAAGAAATAGCCGAAGATCTTAACAAATGGAAAAACATACCATGCTCATGGATGGGTAGAATCAACATTATTAAAATATCCGTAGTAAAAAAATATATATACAATTGAAATGCAATCCCTATTAAAGCTCCAGTGACATACTTTAAATATCTCCAAAAAAACAATACTTCATTTTATATGGAATCAGAAAAAATCTTGAATAACCAAGATATTACTCAGAAATAAAAACAAAGCCGGAGGAATTATGATACCAGACCTCAGACTATAGTATAAATCTATAGTGATCAAAACAGCATCACACTGGCACAAAAAAAAAAGAGAGATAGATGTATGGAACAGAATAGAGAACCAAGAGATGAACCCAGCTACTTACAATTATTTGCTCTTTGACAAGCCAATTAAAGACATTCAATGGGGAAAATATTCCCTATTTAACAAATGGTGTTGGGTGAACTGGCTCATGACCTGTAGAAGACTGAAATTGGACCCACGCTTTTTTTACCATTGACTAACATAGACTCTCACTGGATTAAGGATTTAAACTTAAGACATGAAACTATAAAAATACTAGAAGAAAGGGCAGAGAAAACTCTTGAAGAAATCAACCTGGGCAAATGATTTATGAGGAGATCCCTGCAGGCAATTGAAGCAGCATCAAAAATACACTAATGGGACTTGATCAAACTAAAAAGTTTCTGCACAGCCATGAACACATCAAGTAAAGCAAGCAGAGGGCCCTCAGAATAGGAGAAGATATTTGCAGGTTATGTCTCCGACAAAGGTTTAATAACCAGAATCCACAGAGAACTCAAACGTATTAGCAAGAAAAGATCAAGTGATCCCATCTCAGGGTGGGCAAGGGACTTGAAGAGAAACTTCTCTGAAGAAGACAGGCACCTGGCTTACAGAAATATGAAAAAATGCTCATCATCCTTTATCATCAGAGAAATGCAAATCAAAACTACTTTGAGATATCACCTAACTCTAGTAAGATTAGCCCACATCACAAAATCCCAAACCATAAATGTTGGCATGGATATGAAGAAAAGGGAACACTTCCACACTTCTGGTGGGAGTGCAAACTAATACATTCCCTTTGGAAAGATGTTTGAAGAACACTTAGAGAGCTAAAAATAGACCTGCCATTCAATCCTACAATTCCTCTACTAGGTATATATCCAGAAGACCAAAAGTCACATTATAAAAAAAGATCTTTCTACCAGAATGTTTATTGCAGCCCAATTCATAATTGCTGAGTCATGGAAGAAGCCCACATGCCCATTGACCCATGAATAAATTAATTAATTGGGTACATGTATACCATGGAATATTATGCAGGGATGGTAATTGGTTGGACCACACCTATGGTGTATCTTACAAGGGTATATGTGAAATTTACTAGGTGTAGCATACAAATATCTTAACACAATAACTAAGAAAATGCTGTGAAGGCTGTGTTAACCAGTTGGATGAAAATGTTTCAAATTGTATATAAAACCAGCACATTGTACCCCATGATCACATTAATGTACACAGCTATGATTTAATTAAAAAAAACTGCAGAAACAAATGAAAATAGGCTTAGGTGTCACATTTGTTAAATGGATAGAAACCATCTACCTATAGACAAAATCATATTAAATAGAGTAAAACTGAAAGCATTTCCACTCAGAAATGTAACTAGACAAGGATGCCCCCTGTTGCCACTACTATGAAAGATAATGTTGGAAGTCCCAACCACTGCAATCAGGCAAGGGAAGTATATGAAAGTTATTCAAATGGAGACAGAGGAGGTCAAACTCTCTCTCACTGCAAATGGCATAATCTTATACCTGTTAAACTCCAGGAAGTCTACTACAAAGCTTTTAGAATCAATCAAAGAGTGTAACAGCATCTTGTGATACAAAAATTAATGCACACGAATGAATAGCCTTCATATACATCAATAACAATCAAGCTGAGAATAAAATCACAGACACAATACATTTTATAGTATTTCTAAGGAAGATTAAATACCTGGAAATTTATCTTTTAAAAGACGTGAAATATCTCTATCAAGAGAACTATGAAACCCTGAGAAAGGAAATGGCAGAAGATGAAAGCAAATGGAATAACACATGTCTGTGGCTGCAAAGAATCAACACTGTTAAAATGTTCATACCACCCTATATGATCTACAGATTTAATGCACTCTCCATGAAAGCACCAATGTCGGAGTTTGGCGGAGGAAGAGGGGAAAGGCACAGAATGAGAGCACTGTCCTCACCAAGGACACAGGACTGTTGACATGGGAAGGATGGGCACAGCCTCTGGACCTACTCCATGATGTTGGGGGCAGAGCCAAGATGGAGGACTGCAGCCAGCTTTTTAGAGAAGCTCCTGTCCAGAAGTAGGCTTAAAGGACAAAAGTTTAGCAAGGGAGCTGATGGTTTGTAGCAGAGCCAAGAGAGATTGAAGAGTATACTTCAACCTTCCTGAGGCAAGCTGTGACCCCCAAAACACAATCAAAATGCACAAAATCCACCACCAAGTGGATGGGAGTCCCCTCCCCCACAAGAAGGGCTTGCAGTTTACTCCATGCAAACAAGTGAGCAGAGTTCAAACATCCTCCCACTCTATCCCATGAAAGAGACCCCCTAAAAACTAGACCTCCTATCCCTGCTAGTGTGCCATAGCACCCTCCTGCCAGGCATAAAACTGTATATGTTCCTCACCTGCAAAAATGAACTCCAGGGATTCCCACCCACCCACTCTGAGGTCTGGAGGTTTGTTACCTATGGAGTCCATATTCTTGGGCATCTGCTTGAGAGAAGTGGAGGGGGAAAGGGCTGATGCTGCTCTGTGCTGACTGTGGCACAGGAATGAGGAGAAGAGAATTGGCTGGGAGGAAGCCATACAGCAACAGTGGTATCCTGAGCTGCAAACTGAAGCCATTCCAGATTGGGGAGCCCCATGTCTCTGGGCAAGCAGAGGTATGGAACAGCAGCCACAGGTGGAACAGACTTGGTAACTTTTGTAAGAAGAGAGACCATTAGCGCCAGCCCTCAGAGGAATAGCTGAGTCAAAGGCAGTGGGTGCTCAGAGGCTGGAATTGACACCTGAGTGTAAACTCTAATAGCTTGCAGCCCAGAGCTGAGTTCCTCACCAGCTGTAGCAGCCTCTGACTTGCAGAAGAATTTAGATGAGACAGACGGTGTGAGACTGGAACAGCAAGAACTTCCAAAGCCTAAATTCTTCCCCTGCCAGACTGGACTCAGATTTCCCAATGAAGACCTCACCCTCAGGGGACTGCTGAGATAAAGGCAGTGGGCAGGCAGAGGTGGGGATTGACAACTGAGTGTAAATTCTAATTGCTGCCCAGGGTTGAGTTCCTCATCAGCTCTAGCAGCTCTGACTTGCAGAGGAATCTAGCCAGGACAGAAGGGGAGGGGCTGGAATTGAGAGAACTTTCACAGCCTAATTTAAACATGCAAGGCCCCCTTGCTGGACTCAGATTTCCAGGTGGTTTTGGCAGTCATAAACCCCAGGAACAGTTGACTACTGGAGTGAGTAGGGCCACAGACCTGGGGGATTACGAGTGACTGGGTGCAAGGTGAGAAAAGAGGTATTAACCTTCCCAGACTAACCCATTTGCTGGGTGGGTCCCTTTGCCCTCATGGAGCACTGGAGCAAGTTATATCCGAGGTGCAAGCAGACCCCTCTTATCTAGCTACCAGAAACATTTGAACTTTTCCACCTGAAACTGGTGGTGATTGGGACAACTGATTTGGACCTCTTAAACCAGGCAGACCACCCAGGGACTATTCAAAGGGGCACCCCAGGTGTATGGTTGAGGGAAGGTTTGATTTTTCTTGCCCAATTGTTGTTTGTGAGGGTGAGGAGACTCAATTGCTGATATTTCTCCACAGCAGAGACTTCAACCAAGAGAAACTGATTCACTAGGGTAGGATGGAGACCAGCTGAAAATAAGACAGAGCCACTTAGCCCCACCACACCAAGCAGGTCCCCAGTCTCTCAGGCTGTAACACCATATGGGTCCTTGACAAACCTCAAGGGGAAAAGCCAAATGGGGTAAAATAATCATGGGGTGGAATCAATAAAAAACCTCTGGTAATATGAATAACCAGAGTAGATCAACCCCACAAGAAAGGATGTGGCTGGTAATATGAATAAACAGAGTAGGTCAACCCCACCAAGAAAGGATGTTGCAGATGAAACTGAAGATTCCCTATATAAACAAATGGCTGAGATGTCAAAAATTGAATTCAGAATTTGGATTGCAAACAAGATTAATAGAATACATGCAAAGATAGAACTAGAAATTCAAAGAGCATTCCAAAATTTCACTCAAGAATTCAATGAATTCAAGACAAAACCACCAAGGATTTTGAAACATTAAGGCAAGAGATTACAGACCTCAAAGATCTGAAAAATATGGTAGAATCTTTTGGTAACAGAGCACAGGAGGTAGAAAAAATGATCTCAGACATAGAAGACAAAGCTTCTGAATATGTCCAAACGTCCAAAGAGAATCAGAAATGGAAAGCAAAAACGGATCATTCTCTCAGAGGGCTCTGGAATAATTTGAAGAAAACTAATATTCGCCTCATAGGAATCCCTGAAGGTGACGAAGTTGCTTCACAAAACACAGAGGCTCTTCTTTACAAAATTATGAAAGAGAACTTTCTAGATATTTCAAGAGATCCTGAAATTCAGATTTCAGACAGCTTAAGAAACCCAGCAGGACTCAACCCGAATAAGACATCCCCCAGACACATCATAATTAACTTCACTAAAGTTAATATGAAATTAACTTGAACTTTAATATGAAAGCAAAAGTCTTGAAAGCAGCAAGATGTAAGAAAATCATAACGTACAAGGGGAAGAATATTAGAATAACTGCAGATCTCTCTGCTGAAAACTTTCAGACAAGAAAAGGGTGGTCATCTACATTTAATCTCTTAAAAAAAAATAACTTTCAGCCCAGGATCCTGTATCCAGCTGAACTGAGTTTCATTTATGGTGGAGAAATTAAGCACTTTAATGACATCCATGCATTGAAGAAATTTGCCATAACTAAACCAGCTCTCCAGGATATTCTCAGACCTATTCTCCTTAATGACCAGTGCAATCCTCCGCCACAAACGTAAACTAACTCAGAAACTATTGATCAAACTCCAACTTCTACAGTGGTGAAAGGATTAAAAATGTCCACTGGGCTTTTGAACAACTCGATACCTAAAATTTTATCAGGTTTATCAATAATTTCAATCAATGTGAATGGCTTAAATTGTCCTCTAAAGAGGCACAGATTGGCTGACTGGATACAGAAACTCAGACCAGACATCTGTTGCATACAAGAATCTCATCCTACCTGAAAAGACAAATATAGATTCAGGGTGCAGGGATGGTCATCTCTAATCCAGGCTAATGGAAAGCAGAAAAAAGCAGATGTTGTAATTTTATTCACAGATATAATAGGTTTTAAACCAACAAAAGTAACCAAAGATAAAGATGGCCACTTTATATTTGTTAAGGGCAATACTCAATACAATGAGATCTCAATTATTAATATCTATGCACCCAACTAGAATGTACCTCAAATTATAAAAGAGACTCTAACTGACATGAGCAACTTGATTTCCTCCAGCTCCATCATAGTCAGAGATTTTAACACTCCTTTGGCAGTGTTGGATAGATCCTCTGATAAGAAGCTTAGCAAAGAAATCTTAGATTTAAATTTAACTATTCAACTTCCAGACTTACCAATATCTACAGAACCTTTCATCCTAACAAAACTGAATACACATTTTTCTCATCAGTACATGGAACAAACTCCAAAATCAATCACATCTTAGGCCACAAATGTAACCTCAGCAAATTTAAAGGAATAGAAATTATTCCATGCATCTTCTCAGACCATCATGGAATAAAAGTTGAACTCAGCAACAACAGGAATCTGCCAACTTGTACAAAAACGTAGAAGGTAAATAACCTTATGCTGAACGATAGATGTGTCAGAGATGGGATCAAGAAGGAAATTACCAAATTTTTATAACAAAATTATAAAGAAGATATGAGTTATCAGAACCTCTGTGTGTTAATGGGACATCTCAAGCAGTTGGAAAGGGAAGAACATTCCAATACCAAATCCATCAGAAGAAAAGAAATATCAAAAATTAGAGCAGCATTAAATTAGATTGAAAACAAAAGGATTATAGAACAGATCAACAAATCAAAAAGTTGGTTTTTTGAAAAAATCAACAAAATCGAAAACCTTTGGCCAACTTAACCAAGAAAAAAGGAATAAAGTCTCTAATCTTGTCAATAAGAAATGGTAAAGATGAAATAACAACAGACCTTTTAGAAATTTAAAAAATCCTTAATGAATATTACAAGCAACTATATTCTCAGAAATATGACAATCTGAAGGAAATTGACCAATACTTGGAAGCACATCATCTCCCAGGACTTAGCTAGAATGCAGTGGAAATGTTCAAGCTATATCAAGCTGTGAAATAGCATCAACTATACAAAATCTCCCTAAAAAGTAAAGCCCAGGACCAGATGGCTTCACGTCAGAATTCTAACAAACCTTTAAAGAGGAACTAGTACCTATAATACTCAACCTTTTCAAAAACATAGTAAAAGATGGAATACTACCCAACACATTCTGTGAAGCAAACATCACCCTGATCTCCAAACCAGGAAAAGACCCAACAAGAAAAGAAAATTATAGACCAATATGACTAGTGAATATTGATGCAAAAATATTCAACAAAATCCTAACAAACAGAATCCAGCAACACATCAAACAAATTATACACCACGACCAAGTGGGTTTTATCTCAGGATCTCAATGATGGTTCAACATATGTAAATCTATAAATATAATTTATCACATAAACACATTAAAAAACAGAGACCATTTGATTCTTTCAATTGATGCATAAAAAGTGTTTGATAATATCCAGCATCCCTTTCTTATCAGAACACTTAAGAAAATTGGTATAGAAGGGACTTTTATTACTGATAGAGGCCATCTCCAGCAAACTCACAGCCAATATTGTATTAAATGGAGTTAATTTGAAATCATTTCCACTCAGATCAGGAATGAGGCAAGGTTGACCATTATCTCCATTGCTCTTTAACATTGTAATGGAAGCTTTAGCCATCACAATCAGGGAAGAAAAAGTGATCAAGGGTATCCATATAGGATCAGAAGAGATTAAACTTTCACTTTTTGCAGATGATATTATTTTATAACTAGAAGATACCAGAGATTCTACTACTAAACTCTTAGAAGTGATCAAGGAATAGAGCAGTGTCTCAGGTTACAAAATCAACACTCATAAATCAGTAGCCTTTATATACTCCAACAGCAGCCAAGCTGAAAAAACAATCAAGTACTCTATCCCATTCACAGTATCACCAAAGAAGATGAAATATTTGGGAGTTTACCTTACAAAGGACGTGAAAGATCTCTGTAAAGAGAACGATGAAACTCGAAGAAAAGAAATAGCTGAAATGTTAACAAATGGAAAAACATACCGTGCTCATGGCTGGGAAGAATCAACATTATTAAAATATCCATACTGCCCAAAGCAATATATAATTTTAATGCAATCCCCATTAAAGCTCTACTGTCATACTTTAAATATCTAGAAAAAATAATACTTCAATTTATATGGAATCAGAAAAAACCCCAAATAGGTTTTTTGACATTACTCAGGAACAAAAACAAAATTAAGAGGTATTATGTTACCAGACCTCAGATTATACTATAAATCGATAGTGATCAAAACAGCATGTTACTGGCACAAAAAACAGAGAGGTAGATATATGGAACAGAATAGGGAGCCAAGAGATGAATCCAGCCACCTACCGTTATCTGATCTTTGACAAGCCAGTTAAAAATATTGAGTGGGGAAAAGATTCCCTATTTAACAAATGGTGCTGGGCTAACTAGATGGTGACCTTTAGAAGACTGAAACTAGACCC
This sequence comes from Galagoides demidoff, assembly GCA_963574575.1. Lineage (NCBI taxonomy): Eukaryota > Metazoa > Chordata > Mammalia > Primates > Galagidae > Galagoides > Galagoides demidoff. Next base: position 8,781 of record CAUYQV010041180.1, read on the forward strand.
ACACCTTTCACCATTAACTAAGATAGACTCTCACTGGATTAAAGATTTAAACTTAAGACATGAAACCATAAAAATACTAGAAGAAAGTATAGGGAAAGCACTTGACGAAATTGGCCTGGGCGAAAATTTTACGAGGAGGATCCCCTTGGGCAATTGAAGCAATGTCAAAAATACTCTTTCGGGACCTGATCGAACTTAAAACTTTCTGCACAGCCACAAACACAGTAAGTAAAGTGCGTAGACAACCTTCAGAATGGGAGAAGATATTTGCTGATTATGTCTCTGACAAAGGTTTAATAACCAGAATCCATAGAGAACTCAAACCTATTAGCAAGAAAAAAACAAGTGATCCCATTTTAGGGTGGGCAAAGAACTTGAATAGAAATTTCTCTAAAGAATACAGGTACATGGCCTACAGATATATGAAAAAATGCTCTCTATCCTGAATCATCAGAGAAATGCAAATCAAAACTACTTTGAGGTACCACCTAACTCCAGTAAGATTAGCCCATATCACAAAATCCCAAAACCAGAGATGCTGGTGTTGATGTGGAGAAAAGGGAACACTGCTACACTGCTGGTGGGAAGGCAAATTAATTCGTTCATTTTGGAAAGACATCTGGAGAACACTGAGAGAATTAATAATAGACCTTCCATTTGATCCTGCAATTCATTTATTAGGTATATAGCCAGAAGACCAAAAATCAAATTACAACAAAGATATTTGTATCAGAATGTTTATTGCAGCGCAATTCATAATTGCTAGGTCATGGAAGAAGCCCAAATGCCCATCAACCTACGAATGGATCAATAAATTGAGGTACATGTACACCATGGAATACTAGGCAGCCTTAAGGAAAAATGGAGTCTTTACCTCCTTCATGTTTATATGAATGGAATTAGAAAATGGTCTTCTTAGCAAAATATCTCAAGAATGGAAGAAAAAGTATCCAATGTACACAGCCTTACTTTGAAACTATTTCATAATTTTCATAGGAATGTCATAACCTAATTATAGCCTTAGAATATGGGAAGGGGGTGGGAGAGGGGAGGTGAAGTAGGTGGATAGGGAAGGGAGGGTGATTGGTGGGGTCACCTCTATGGCTTATCTTACAAAGGTACAAGTGGAACTTTCTAAAACAGAGTATGAGTGTTTTAACTCAATAACTAAGAAAATGACATTAAGGTCATGTTAATCAGTTTGATGAGACTATTTCAAAATGTATATGAAAACACCACACTGTAACCCATGATTGCATTAATGTACACAATTATGCTATAAGAAATAAAAAAAGAAAGCACCAATGTCATACTTTATTTTTTATTTATTTCTATTTTTTATCAGATCGTAACTGTGTACATTACTGCATTTATGGGGTACAATGTGCTGACTTTATGTACAATCTAGAAGATTCACATCAAACTGGTCAACATATCATTCACCTCACTTATTCAATTGTGTTTATACATTTATACTTTACTGGTAATATATTTGACATGTACGCTTGCAATATACACAATAGGTGAGGTCCCACTCATTACCCTCCTTCCACCCATCTCCTTCCATGCCTTCCCTCACCTTCCTCCTCTCTCTTTCTTTCTGGGCTATAATTGTGTTTCATCTTTCATATGAAGGTGTGGGTAGTTATATATTGATTTCATAATAGTATTGAGTACATTGGGCGTCTTTTTCCATTCTTGAGATAATTTACTAAGAAAAATATGATCCAACTCCATCCATGTGAACATAAAAGAGGTGCTGTCTCCATCTTTTTATGGCTGAATAATATTCCATGGTATATATATACCACAATTTGTTAATCCATTCATAGGTCGATGGGCACTTGGTTTGTTTTCAAGATTTGGGAATTATGAATTGGGCTGCAATAACCATTTTTGTGCAAATGTCTTTGTTGTAGAGCGATTTTTGGTCATCTGGATATATACCTAGTAGGAGAATTGCAGGATTGAATGGCAGATCTACTTTTAGATTCCTAAGTGTTCTTCATACTTCTTTCCAGAAACCACATATTAGTTTGCATCCTACCAGCAATGCAGAAATGTTCCTTTCTCTCCACATCCCTGCCAAAATCCATAGTTTGGGGATTTTGTTATGTGAGCTATTATTACTGGAGTTAGATGATATCTCAAAGTGGTTTTGATTTGCATTTCTCTGAAGATTAAAGATGAAGAGCACTTTTACTTTGTTTTATATGGAATTAGAAAAAAACTCAAATAGCCAAGACATTACTCAGAAACAAAGACAAATAAGGAAGAATCTTGCTACCAGGCTTCAGGCTATACTATAAATCTATAGGGATCAAACAGCATGGTACTGACACAAAAATAGAGAGGGTAATGTATGGAACAGAATAGGGAATCAAAATACGAACCCAGCTACTTATTGTCATTTGATTTTTGATAAGCCTATTAAAAAAATAAATCAGTGGAATGATTCCCTATTTAACAAATGGTGCTGGGTGAATTGGCTAACGACTTGTAGAAGACTGAGACTAGACCCACACCTTTCACCATTAACAAAAATTGTCTCTCAGTGGATAAATATTTAAACTTAAGACATGAAACTATTAATATTCCCGGAGAGAGTGTAGGGGAAACCCTTGAAGAAATTGGCCTGGGAGAACACTTCATGAGGAGAACCTCCCCCCACCGCCAGCAATTGAAGCAACACCAAAAATATATTACTGGGATCTGATCAAACTAAAAAGCTTTGGTACAGACAAGAACACAGTAAATAAAGCAAGCAGACATCCCTCAGAATGGGAGAAGATATTTGAGGGTTATGTTTCTGACAAAGGTTTGATAGCCAGAATCCAGAAAGAACTCAAACTTATTAACAAGAAAAAACCAAGTGATCCCATTTCATTGTGGGGAAAAGACTTGAACAGAAGCTTCTCTGCTGAAGACAGGCACATGGCCTACAGACACAATATTATACTTTAAGGAACTTGAAAAAATAGTACTTTGTTTTATATGGAACCAGAAAACTCCCCAAATAGGCAATACAATTCTTAGAAATAAAAACAAATCTGGAGGCATCTTATTATCAGATTTCAGGTAATACTATGAATCTATAGTGATCAAAACAATAAGATACTGGCACAAAAATAGAGATATAGATCTGTGGAATAGAATAGAGATTCTAGAGATGAACCCAGCCACGTATCTCCATTTGATATTTGATAAGCCAAACAAAATCATGCAGAGGGGAAAATAATTTCTATTTAATAAATGGTGCTCAGAGAACTGGTTAGCCACATGTTGAGGACTGAAACTGAACCTGCACCTCTCACCATTGACAAAAACTGATTCTTTTTTTTTATTTTTTTATTAATTGATCTCTGTATACATTAATGCAAACGTGGGGTACATTGTGACATAAAACATTAACAATTCTAGAAGAGAGTATGGGGAAAACACTTTGATATATTGACCTGAGAAAATATTTTATGAAGAAGACCCCCTTGGCAATTGTAG
>CAUYQV010041183.1:0-59116 GCA_963574575.1 Galagoides demidoff
ATAAAAGGGCTGTGTACATTGGATACTTTTTCTTCCATTCCTGTGATACTTTGCTAAGAAGAACATTTTCCAGTTCCATCCATGTAAACATGAAGGAGGTAAAGTCTCCATTTTCTTTAGGGCTGCATAGTATTCCATGGTATACATATACCACAGTTTATTGATCCATTCGTGGATTGATGGACACTTGGGCTTCTTCCATGATCTGGCAATTATGAATTGGGCTGCAATAAACATTCTGATACAAACACGTCTCACACTTTAATAGCTACAAATGGTTAAGCTTGGTGAAGATGCTGTGTCAAAAACCAAGATAGGCCAAAGCTAGGTCACTTGTATCAAACAAGGTGTGAATGTAGATCACAAGTTCTTAAAGGGAATTGAAAGTGCTCCTCCTCTGAACACCAAAGGGATAAGAAAAGGAAACAGTCTTATTGCTGATATGAAGACATGTTTTAGTGGTGTGAGTAGATAATCAGACCAGCCAAAACATTCCCTTAAGCCAAAGCTTAATCCAAAGGAAGTCCTATATCTCTTAACTTTTAGACAAAGTAAGAGAAGTGAAGAAGTTGCAGAAGAAAAATAGAAAAATTTGAAGCTTCCAGAAGTTCTTTCATGGCATTTAAAGAAAGGAGCCATCTTTATAAGATAGAAGAGTAAAATAATACAGCAAGTGCCACTATAGAAGCTGCAGCAAGTTATCCAGAAGATCTAGTTAAAATCATTGATGAAGCTGAATACCCTAAATAACAGGTTTTCAGTGAGAATGAAACAGTATTGAAAGAAGACGCCGTCTAGGACTTTCAATTTATTTGTCTTCCAAGTTTCAAAGAGCAGGATACCTCTCTAATTACAAGCTAATGCAGCCTATGGCTCTAAGTTGATGTCAATGCTCATATACCATTCTAAAAATTCCAGGGCTCTTTACAACTATGCTAAATCTGTTCAGCTGGCACTTTCTAAATGGAAAAACTAAGCTTACATGACAGGACATCTGTGAACATCATGGTTTATTGAAAACATTAAGCTAAAAGTTGAGACATACTGCTCAGAAAAAAAAGTAGCTCTTTTCAAAATCTTACTAGTCATTGGCAATACACCTAATCACCCAAGAGCTCTGATAGAAAGATATTGGATATTAATGTTACTATCATGCTTCCTAACATGATATCCTTCTGCAGGCCACAAATCAATAATTTCAACTTTCATGTTTTGCTGTAAGAAATCTATTTCATAGGGCTATAGCTACCCCAGATGGTGACTTTTCTCATGGATCTGAGCAAAGTAAGTTGAAAACCTTCTGGAAAAAATATATATCATTTTATATGCCATTAAGAACATAAGAGTAGATCAAAACATCTAAATTAACAGTTTAAAGAAGGTTATTCCAACACTCCGAATGACTCTGACAAGTTCCAGATTTCAGCAGAGGTAGGAAATGTAGATGTGATGGAAACAGCAGGAGACCTGAAATTGGAGGTGAAGCCAGAACATGTGATTGAATTTGGTGCAATCTCAAGATAAAACCGGAATGGATTGCGTCTTATGATAAAGCAGAGAAAATTATTTTGGGGGGGTGGAATCTAGTCTACTGAAGATGCAAGGAAGATTGTTGAAATAAAACCCCCACCACTTGACTCCATTTCTTGATGGAGGAAAGTAAAGAGGGTCATTTGTGACAGGCTGTTCTTTGTTAAACTATAAAAGTTATTGGTTCCTTTGTTAAACTATAATTATTGGTTCCTTTAGTTAGGAAATAACGCATGGTTATCTAGAGTTTACCTACCACTTCCTTTAATGTATTTGAACATTCGTTTACCAAGATTATCATTGTATGCACTTAAAGAGACAAACTTCTACTGAATTAAAACAAAATCTGTTGTGACTAGTATATGGTAACAGGTCATTGTCCAGCAGTTAAGTGTGACCCTACAGGAAAAATTTTATTGATGAATAACATACTGATGTCTTTTCATCATTATCTAATCATTATACATATGAACATATATGTATATATACACGCTTGTATTTATAGAAATAAAATGGATTGAAGTGATATTAATTATATTTCCAAATATTGGTATTTATTGGTGGTGACAAGTTAATAGCTTACTTTTCTTCACATATTAATTTTTAATATTTTATATAATCAAGTATTAAATAATATATATTTGAAATGTTAAGTTTATTCACTTTTTACTTTTAAAATGATGTATATTTCAGGAAACAATATAAATATGCAAAATGTAACATTAAGCTGTGAAAGAGATAATATTAATTACACAAATTCATCTTAAAAGTTGATCAAATGATAGCAATAGTGATTTAACAAGCATCCCATAATACAAGCCCAAACTAATTTATACACCAACTAAGAAAGATATATTTTATAAGATTAATCAGGGAGATACTTTTCTTTATACTTGGGGAGAAATTAAAATGGGTACACAATGCCCCCAAATTGAAGTTTTAGATTTGTTTTTTCCTTTAATACCTGATTGCCATTAAAAATGAACTAAATTTCATATTATTTTTCTTAGAAGAGAGCCTTAAAAAAGGGCTTTTTACACCAGAAAACCTCTTAGTTAATAAAATTCAGGAGTAAAGCATCCTGGGGGTGGAGATTTAGATAAGAAAGCAGGTTAAAATAACACCAAGCTCTAGTTCCTTCTTTCACTTAGTCTGCTTTCTTCAATATTTCCTTTCTCTGAATTCTTTCCTTAAAAACTTCTGCAACCTCTGTTTTATTTTATTGGATTATGAATTAATTCAGTTTGCCTAGATATCATGGTCCAAGTCTATTATAAGTCCCTGGGGAAATGACTACTGATTAGAAGAATGATCTCTCCATTTTTGTGATTCTTTACTTAGTAAGGCTATCCTCCAAATATCCATCTTTCTTTCTTTAGGGATGAATTCTAATATGACACCAGTGGATAAACTACTACATGCCTACACAAGAATACACACACACAGACAATTAAATTCAGTGGATGGGGACGAGAGTGGTGAGAGACGGGAGCAGGGAAAGGGTTTGCTAAGCTCTCACCTAACGAGTACAATGAAGGGGTGTATGGCACACATCCTGGGTGAAGGCTTAAAGTACAACTTTGACTTTATCTAACAAATGCAGACAATGTAAGCTGATCATTTGTATCTGTATATTAATCTCGAATTTACAAAATTAAAATTAAACAAAGAAGAGTGATCTTTCAGTTAACACAACCTCATGGTGAGGCCCAACACTTAACTTCAGTTCTGGGTGAAGAAAATTGCAGTGGTTCATTTGTGACAAACTGTCCAATTTTAAACTTCAAATAATATTGGTTAATTTTTTTATTAGAAATAACACATGTTGATAGTTTTTCTACCCCATTTGTGTATTATAGTGGGTATTTACCTATGAATGTTATATATACTTAAATATAAAGCAATTTTATTACTGAAGAGAAGTTTGAAAACATGGTATTAGAACATTGTGCTAGAGGTTTAATTTAACAAAAACAACTTATTTTAAAGCATAATGCATAGCTTTTCCCCCCGCAATATCGCCTAATCACAATAAAATATATACAGTAGAGATATAATGGGCTAAACTGTGAATTAGGTGTAGGTGACCAAAAAAGAGGGTTATGTTATGGTCAAACTTGAACTTGAGCTGAGCCTTAAGGAAAGGAGAGAAGATTCAGAATTACAGAAGAATGGGACAGAGCCTACTAAACATGAAATCAAAGGTACAGGAAGCAGGATTAATTTTAGGAAAAGAAATGAGATAAAGATACTAGTTAAGGCAAACTCAAACATCTCTGTTATTAATTCAGTCTAAAAATATTTTTTAAACACCATTTTTCTTTGTGAGATGAATCTCTATGGCTCCCTGATGTTTCTGAATATTTGCAAGCAACGTTACTGACGTCACTTTTTTCCAGTCTAGAAAGCTATTTGTACAGTCTATCACTCTGAAAGACGGAGATAGAACAGAAAGGATTGTTTGCTGGCCAGTTAAAAAAAGAAAAAAAGGAAAAAAGAAAAAGTTAATGTCTTATTCCAGGGCAAAGGTTGACAAATTTGATTGTATCACCTGATAGAAGATTGGCATTTTCTAAAATTGGAGATCTTTGGACGTGCAAAGCACACTGTCTGGGCTGCCTCCCTCACCAATCTAAATCACTGGCATGAACTCCAGAGAAACATGGAGCCAGAACAAGCACAAAACTCAAAGTATCTATTTTGTTGTGACAGAAAAAAAAAAAAAAAAAAAAAAAAACCCGTACCTGATGTGGAAGTCTTGGGTAGCTTTGAAAGGAGAATACGATTTTATCCCGTTCACAGTTCTTGACACCTGCCTCTTACATACCAGGGATATTTTTAGTCCTTTAGAACATGAATGAACAAAACTGACAATGTTTTTTCTGCTTAACTGTAACTTGCATTTTAGGGATGTAAAATTTTAAATTCTAGGGCTTCAAAATTAAAAAAATAAAAATTAAATTAAATTTTAAAATAATAATTAAAATATAAAGTTTGCAAATATTTACAATTTTTATTTAAAAAACTAATGGTGGGACCTATATTTGGGGTAGTTGCTTGAGAAAATGTGACCTTGGGCAAATGCTTAAAAGATTGTGTGGGCATTACTACTGCAGTCTAAAATTAATGGATTAAAATGGATTAACATGTATTAATATTTCATAGCCAACTTGAACCCTCTTTTAAGCTTTAATTTTTGAAATGTGTAATCATAGTGAAGATAGAAAAAAGTTAATTACTTGTGTTCTAGGGAAATTGATATATTTAACATTGAAGAATTTGTTATAAAAAGAAGCTAATAATATCAGATTAAAAAATAATAATTAGTCTGAAATTAAGAGAATCAAAAAATCAACAGGGTAATCATAAAGATAAAATAATGGTTTTGAAAATTATTCATTTGTAAACTCATAGCATGAATGAAAGAAAAAATTATGTAGAAGGGACTTCAGCATCTTTTAGGCACCTTGACTGGGAGATGAGTCTTTCAAAAGAAAGGGCTCAGAAGTCAGGTGAAATTTGACCCTAGATATTAGAAATTTGAATATGTGAGACAAGATTTGAGATCATTCCTACAAAGTAGATGGTAAAAAGAGATAAGCTTTCAAAGATGATGCAAAAATGGAAGAACAGAAAACCAATGACCTAATGTTGTATCATTCTCACTTGCAGAGGGTTGTAGGGAATAATCCACTAAAAAGAGGAGATATAAAATGGGGGAGGAGAAGGAAAATGGGGAATTGGAGAGGGAGGAGGAGATTCAAAATACTACAGAGGCCTGAGCACCACCGGAGATGAGAGCATCAACTAGGAAGGCGTGACCATGTCGTACAGAGTAACAAAAGGATGTTAGCTCCAGAGGGGAAAGTACAGGTAACCTTCAACTTTGTAAGAGTAGGGGTCATAGAATTCATAAAGATGAAAACAGGATAGCAATAAAATGTTAATTATTTTCAAGGTATCTATATTTATTATAATAACTTAAAAATAGTCTTCTGATAAAAGTCACTATTTTAATGTTTTGGACTAAAAAAAATAATTTTCTTACATATAAAGTGTTTGGTATATAAAGTATAATTTAAGCACATCTTATTCTTTATGATGTTATTTCAATATTAACATGAATAATAATGATGTATAAGTATAATGTATTAATTTCCAATAAATCATTTCTTAATACTGAGTCCAATAGGATATTCATGAATTTCTTCCATCCACTCAGTTCACATTAACAGATGGATAAAATGATGGAATCGTTTATGAGTGAGGGAATATAGCACTGGAACGGCAGTAACAATTCTTCAGTATTCTTCTTCATTTTTTATTTCATTAACTCGCTGTATGTATTTGGGAAATACAGTTACACCTCAATTTTCCAATTTGTGATACAGGGATAATAATATCTGTGGCAAACTTATCTGAAACGGTATAATTGATTTCCAAGCAAGTGAAAATATAATTTAAAGTTTTATTTAAGGAGTGTTTAAAGAGTGTTGAGGAATTTTTATAGCATTATTTGGTTTAGTTACACCATCTCACTATGTTAAATGGTATTATAAATATATATACATATATACATATATACGTTTTCTAAAATATATGTGAATTCCTAAGTCCCCATCTCCGTAACCTCATTCTGTCTAAGTTTATAAATAACCACTGAGTTCATTAGAAACTACTGATCTGTGCAAAATAATTTGATAGTTCATAACTTTTTGTATTTAGCTCAGTGAAAAATATTTTAAAAGCTATTAGATTTGATGGGACTTTATGTGTCTACCATCTTTTGCATCAACTTAAATGAAAATTAAAGCACAGTGCCTTTTTAGAATGCTAATTTTTATAACTTCCTGAAAAGTCTTCAGTAAACTATTATATATTTAATGTTGAGGAGAGGAAAACAAAAGAATAGGATAGATTATTTACCACCATGGTGACATCGTAAGTTTGATTAAAACAGTCATCTCATTTTCATCACTTGTAATTTAATACTAATGAAATTTAGTGGAAACCTATTCCACAAATACATTAAAAGCAAAGGTAATAAACAGAGATTGACATGCACATAGCACTACCTACCATCTGTGAGTCAGCATACAATGGCAAGGACTGTGAATTCATGCATTTCTGGATAAAGCTATTGCCTCATGATCACAATAAGAAGTACCTTTCATGAATTTTATTTCTGTATAGATAGAGAGGGGTACCTTATGTATGTATTTCACTAAAGTGCTAGATTGAAACATATGACATTACTTAAAATAATCTAATGAACTACTATTTACTGGGAATCGACTGTATCCTAACCACTGTACTTGCGTAAAAGTTTCATTTAATTCTCAAAGTACCTCTATATCCTAGGTATTATTATTTACATGTCTAAATGAAAATGAAGGAAGGAAGGAAGGAAGACTAAAAAGGGAAGAAAGGGGCAGGTTTAACAGCATGCCGAAGAATAATGACAAAATTGCAATTTATTTCATGAACTACAAATACCTTATTGTTTCCAATGTTACGTTGTTTAAAATATCACCTTTTATTATAACATACAACGTAAGGGAAAAGTAATTTCTAGTTTATTTAAGGACCGTTATTGACCTTTTTCACCCATACCCCAGAAATAATTGAAAAACCTTCAGTTTTTGAAATGAAAAATAATTATGTCTAATTTGATGTAAACTATAAGCTAATTTTCTCTCCCCAATGCTGTCTCTCATATTAGCTCTATTTCAAGTAATGTTTGTTCTCTCCTCCCTTTCTGCTGGTAAAAGTAGATAGATTATAAAATTAGTAAATATAAATTTATAAATTAGCTTCTTCTTGAATGGAAACAACCCAAAGAATAAGAAATTTAGTTTTCACCTCTTTAAAATAATACTGGTAATAAACAATACAAACAAGCTTGGTCAGTACTGAAATATCCTTCCATGTTGCTAATCTATGATCACTCAGTTCATGGCGATTTTTGTAACCTTTCAGTCAAAACTCATCTTTTCTGCATCAATACTGTCATATCAAAATACACTAAATCATGACATCTATATATTCTTAAAGTATTATTATTTTATGATATTATTTGTGTTTGATAAGCCAACTTAAAATTTCCTATAATTCATGTTACACTGTCTTGTAAATAATTGATAGTCAGTAAATAAATGTCTGATATTTGATTTCCAAGTATATGCAGAGAGAGGAATTCAACACCATCCACTACATTCTTGTTGCTACATTTACTTGTTTTATCCTTTATAACCAACTAGTGATATATTTCAGCCTCTGCTTGCAGACGGCATTTGAAATATCTCCAATTGCTTTCATTTTCAATACCTAACTGGCTATTCCTCTGAATTTCTATATGCCACTGCCTCCTCACCATCCAACGGACTGATGAGAACACGTATCACATGTAACTTTGATACTTCTTTCTAAATAAAGCCAATGAAACACATATTGTGCAGGAAAGCACTTAAGTCAATGTTGTCATTGACATGCTATTTCATTTTCAAGTTAGTTTCATCTTATCTTAAATTCAGTCGAGTTTCTATTGTAAAAATAGGTTTTAGTGTGAATTGATTAGTAGAAACCAACCATTAATACATCTTTTTCTGTCTCTAGTTAGGACTTTTATTCATATTGTACAGGTGTATTATCATTACATAATGTGATAAATTGGATTTCTATCCTCACGTTTCTTATTGTATAGTTATAATTACCAAATAACTTTTGACTTATCAGATGACTGTACATTTTGCTGGGCTGACACCCATCTCTTCTAGATTCCAAGTATGGTTGAGTATAACTTCCAAGGTGCAAGAAGAACTTATAGAATGAAAACAAAACAAAGAAGCAAAAATGCAGACATTAAAGGAAATGTATGAAACAGAAAAGTTTTCCAAATGATTCAGAAGAAGACAGAAGGGAGAAGGCAGGAGGATAGCACAGAATTCGAAAGCTTCTTTAATGGTAAGAAAGATAAATTCATAGGAATTTTGTATTTATGTAAAATCTCCAGGGCAGTTGATGGTTCTGCTAAAAATGATCTCTATTATATATCCCTCCAATCCAAAATCTAAATTCACATCACTCCATTTTAAACAGATCTTTGATAATGACTAAGTTAATAAGTTTCAATCAAATTCACTCATAGTTTTTAGTCCAGAAATTTTATGTATCCTCTGCTTGTTGACCTGTCATGGAAAATGAAGAATCTGTACTAAGAATGAAGAGTCTATCGACAATTTGTCACAACCCAATATGCTATGAAAGGAAATTTTACATTTTTTAAAGTAGTTTTACTGTATATCATCTTTTCTTTCTGGCTTTGTATCATTATAAGGGCAGAATGCCAACCCAATGGGAGGCAATCATGAACTACATGGAACGTGTCAGAATTTATTCTTCGCAATCACCATTTCAAATGTGAGAGAAAAGGAGTCAGTTCATGTACTTTAAGTGAATAAAATTCACATGTTAAGAGGTGAGCTGAAAGACGATGTTCTTTATCCATAAAAAAATAAAGAAGGTAAAGGGATTTGGCTTAAAGTTTCTATGTAATACTTGAACATTTGAACTTTCAATTCCAAATAAGGACTAAGGTTTAGAAGTGTGCATTTTTTATGCTATCAAGAATGTAATAAAATCTGAACTTCAACACACCTAGTGCAATTAATTTCAGTCACTCTCATGGATGGATCTAGAGATAAGCAGTATATCTAAGTGTTTGTCTGAATTGACCTTAAAGAAATGAAATGAGAATATATATATATAAATAAATAACTCACATATGAAAAGAAAACACAACTAAATTTCTTTGCCTGAGTCGATGGTAACACGAATGCCAACTCTGTGTAGTATCCTAAAACAATCCATGTTAATTTAATGTGAAACTAGTCAAATATAAAGGGTTTCTTAAACAATTTATTTTTCCCACTTTTATTTCATCCCAGGGCAGGTGACAATTATGAAAAAGCATACGTATAGTTCGGTATAGTTAGTGCATTGGCGGGACAGTCTCTGGCATTTAATTATCATCTCCCCTCATGCTCATCCACAGAGACGTGTATGGTGGGGACATCATTTTCTCTGATTTTAACATTGTCATCTCAACCTAGTAGCAGTCACAGGGATGTTTGGCTTTGATATTTAATCTCATGGTCAATCTGTTTTCCACAGCACCTTTCCTACTAAGCGATGAGATCTCTCCAAGTCTCACTCTTTCTTATCCTTTGTCTCCTCAATTCAAGGGTCTTTGAACATCAGGTAAGGGAACAACAGCTGAAGTGTAAGTTAATAATAGAAGTTTAGTTTTCAAAGTAATAAAAATTATAGGAGTTATTGGTTGTGTAATTAACTCTTGAAAAGGACAGTGTTAGGGTTAAAGTTATTGGTCCAAGTCTGCCTTTCTACCTACAAGTTGAGTCTTATATAATAGCCTATAATATTATTTAGTTTCACAATGCCAGTAACTAAGACTTGTCTACCATGAGGACATTTATGAGACAAGAAAGTTGTGCTTAATAATTATTTCACAACCTCCTTTCATCTATTATAAATCAGTAAATATGTATTCTTTCACTTCTTCCTCTAAAATATTAAATTAGCTGTCAGGAAATATAAATTAAATTAAAACCACAGAGAGAACTCTTAAATCCTGTAAAAATGACCAAAATTGGAAATTCTGATGTCCCCGTGATAAATGAGGACACATACACACAAAAAGGGGGAAACATTATAAAATAAATGCTTTTCATAATAGCTCAAACTGAACATGACATAAATATTCATGTATGACAAGGATAAAGGGTAAGGCATAACTTGAGCTTTATACAAAAATAAAATTGCATCTTCAAAAAGGGGGGAAACAAAACCACCATATTTCCACAACATCGATGATCCTCAACAACACACTAAAGGAAAAAACGCCAGACACCAAATGACACGAACAGGCGTTTTTCAAAAGAAGATATACAAAAGGCAAAAAGAAAAGAAAAAGAAAAAAAATATAGAAGCTCCACCTCTCCACCTCCTTTTCTAAACATCATACAAATGCAAATTAAGGCCACAATGAGAAACCATCTTACTCCAATCATAATGGCCACTACTAAAAAAAAAAAAACGTATTGGCATAGATATGGTGAAAAGGAAATGCCTACGTTGTAGGTGTGAATGAGACTTCGCCTACTGAATGTAGAGCAAACGTACATGGCAAATATATGAACAGTAGAGTATAAATGTCTGAACACAACAATTGAATAAGTGGGGTGAATGATAGGTTGACCAGTTGGATGTGAACATTCTAGATTGTATATGGAGTCAGCACATTGGACCCCATAAATACAGCAATGTACACAGCTATAATCTAATAAAAAAAAAATAGTACAACCTCTGTGGGAACCAATACAGAGATTTTTGAAAGAACTAAAGTAAATCCTCATGTATTTGCAAATATTTGGTTAAAAAATACTCTTTCTTTTCATATGCAAGCACAGTTTTTTAAATGTCTGGATATGACTCTCTCATTCACAATGTCTTCCTGTCCTTGCTGTAGTATTTGTACATTTTTCTTTATTTCTTTCTCGGCTTTCAACAACACGTGGGAAGATTAAGAGTGGAAATGAGATTACATAGGGAAGTAAAGTTACTTTAAAGATGGTAAAAATCAGATTAGTTAATTATGGTACTTAATTAAGTATTTGCCATTTTAATTTTACCTTTTCATTTTAAGAGAATAAAAATAAATGTGTTCTCAAATTTTCAAAAAAAAATATTTAATCCAAAAATTGTTTCCTACTCCATTCACTAGACTATATAGTGAATATTCAGTATTTGGTAATTAAGAAGTATTCCTTATCAAAAACATTTTCTCACTACCCAAATTCTGTTTTTTGTTTGTTTGTTTTGTTTTGTTTTGTTTCCCTTAGTCACATAAGCTCAGATATTATCTGGTAATTTTTACTTGCGTTAACATGGTTTGTAGTTTGTTGCACACGTGACCTGGGAGTTTAAAGGACTGACTTTTTGTATAACTCAGGTTAGATACTTGTCTTCCTTCTAACGTCTTGCGGTAACCAGAAGAAAATGGGCATCTTAAGTATAGGGTGACTGAAAAAAAGAAAACAAACTTTGCAAGTATCTGTAAATTAGGGAAGGAGTGGGTTTTGTAGGGCTAATTCACTGACTCAGAGAGAAAGCTGAAGGCATGAAGTTACTGGGGAAAGCAGAAGAAAGTTTGAAGGATTTTGTGAAGGAGAGATAGGTTAGTTACTAAAGACAGACAGCCACCATTTGTCATTTTTGCCTGGAACTGTATGGCATCCTGGTTCCCCTCAAGCTCTTTTGCTTTCTAACTCTCTATATATCAGCATATGTAGATTTATTTTCTGAATGCATATTTTCAGTTTTTTTAGTTATCAAATTAATATAATGTAATGTTTTGCCTTATTTTTAAATGTCAGAGTAATATGAGGGTACAAATGATTAGGTCACATTTTTTGTGTTTGTTGGGTAATGTTCACGTTGTAGTTGAGCCCTTCCCCCATGTAGCTATGCACCTGTGCCACATAACCCTACCTTGTGCCCATTAGGTGGGAGCTTGCCACACTTGTTTCCTTCTTCCCCTGTGCCGCTTTGTCCCTTCCCGCTCCCCTCCTGCCCCCATTCTTGAATTTAATTGTGTTATTTCTCACCGTCAGCTTATATTTGTTTATCTACTGGTTTCATATTAGTATTGAGTACATTGGATAATTGCTTTTCTATTCTTGTGATACTGAGGAGAATGTTATTCAATTTAATTCAGGTTAATGCAAAAGATCTTGGTGATTGTGAATTGAGCTAAGATAAACATTCTAGTGCAAATGTCCTTATGGTAAATTGTTTTCTCTTCTAGTAATAGGATACCTAGTAATAACTAGTAATGTGGAATCAAACAAAGGTCTACCTTTAGCTCTTTGAAAATTTTCCATACTTCTTTCCAAAGAGGCTATATTAGCCTGCAAATCCCACTAACAGTGTACAAGTGTTCCCTTCTCTCCTAACTCAGATGAGCATCTCCAGCTTTGGGACTTTGTGATGTAAGCTCTTCATACTGAGTAATATCGCAAGGTGGTTTTGATTTGCATTTCTCTGATGATTAAGGACTATGAGCATTTTTTCACTTGTTTCTGACTATGAGCATTTTTTCACTTGTTTCTTGGCCCTTTATCTGTTTTCTTTGGAGACAATTCCATTCATTACTCAGTCATAAATAAAGAGACAGAAAAGATGACTGTAATCCCAGTACTCTGGGAAGCTGAGTGAGGCAGGTGGATTGCCTGAGCTCATGGGTTCAAGAGCAGCCTGAGCAACAGCAAGACCTGGTCTCTAAAAGTAACTGGGTGTTTCAGTGACTGCCTAGTCTCAGATATTCTGGAGGCTGAAGTAAAGAGAATCACCTGAGCCCTGCTGTGAGCTATGATGCCAGGCACTCTACCAAGGGTGACAAAGTGAGACTATGTCCCTCCCCCAAAAAAAATAAATAAATAAAAGTGGCAGAAAAGAAGAGAACATATTTTGCATCTTTTTCCTGTGGAGCTAGTCCAGACACTAGCTACTAGAAATGCTTTAATATGGCAAAAAGGATACATAAATATGAACTCCCACCAGGATTGTTCAAAGTATGTTTGTTTCAATACCACACTTTTAAATTTAGTGCTGTGTTTTTTAGGGCTTCCCTGAAGCAGTGTTTTTTAAATCTGGTTGCTTCTTCCTATAGCCTGGAGAGATTTTAAAATATACTCATATTCACACATCAGCATATATTTTTAAAGTACCCCAGGTGATTCAAATGCATGGCTATGCATGAGAGCAGCCGGCAAAAATTGACAAAAACAATTGATTCGCTTTAGTGGACCTATCATGCAAAACTGATAGCATCTTTAAAATCAGTCAAGAAAATGATTTATTAAAATGTTTTCCACATATGAACTGAGATAACAGTATTTATCATATTTACCTGAAAAGACAAATAAAAGTACCAATTTCCAAGTGAAGCTTTCAGAAAAGCACATCTGAGAATGCAGAGTTTGCCTCCTTTTCAAAAAAATCACACAAAATTGTTTACCTTTAAAATCAAAGATATTACATTTGTCCTCTTCCTTTCCTATTTGTTTTTCTTCTACAAAACAGCCCAGGAGCTACCAAGTAAGCAGCATTCTCTTTTTACCTTTCTATTTGTAGAAGTTTTAAAAAGAAATCATAACCCATAGGAAAAGTGGTTCTTAATGTGGCAGTCTTTTTAATGAAATATTTATGCTGTAATAAAAAATTGGAAAAAAAATTATTTTTAAATGTCTTAAAAAGTAAATTAATTTCATAAATTTAGTTCTGAAAAATAAACTGATAATAAAAAGTGCTTATAAAGAAAGACTGTAACACATAAATGCATTTTAATGTGTTTTCATTTACTTAACACATATTCTGTATTCCACAGGGCAAGGGAGATGTGGAATTTCACTTTGGCATAGAAAGCTAATTTTTTATATCTTACATTCTATGAAATGTCCAGGCCAGAGCAATTTACTCCCAAAATAAGTTTCATATATATCTTCTCAGTGATATGGCCAAGATGACCCTGTTTTGTGTTGATTCATGAGTTCTTATACATGGCACACAAATTGTTTAGTTTTCTGAGAAAGATTCATCTGTATGAAGCAATCCCAAATTCCAGAAAAGTTTAGGATTTAAAGACATTTCTGAACATTTCTTATATTGAGACCATGTGCTTACCTCAGGAAACACTGACATTTAAGACAAAAAGATTCACATAATCTACTAGGTATGGTTTCTGGAAGCCGCTGCTTCCCTGTGGAGAGTCTTCAGCTGAATTAACACACTAACTCTCTGTTCTCCACAATGGTGACCTGTGGTGAGTTTGGAGGGAGGGGAGAACATGAACACATCTGGCTCTTTCCTTTACTATTTTATAAATTTTAACTGACTGAAAGAAGGGTGTACTCTGGCTTATCCTTTACTTTACAATAACCTTATCAAGTCAGGCTCTTTCCTTTTAAATGTGGTGTAGGGTGGGTGAGAATTCATGAGCTGAATAGAAGAACCGAGGGCCAAATTGTCAATAATAACATAGAATGTGTATATATATATGCTTGGGATAAATATTATCAAGATGTTTTGGCTGAAATATAAAATCATGTTTCTAATGAGTTTATGTGTCATTAAACTGACACTTTGAAATCTATTTGCTAGTCTTTTTTGGGAGGTGGGGGTAGGGGGACAAAGTCTCACTGTTACACAAAGCTAAAGTTCTATGGCTTCAGCCTAGCACACTGCAACCTCAAGCACCTAGGTTCAAGCGATCCTCCTGTGTCTCAGCCTCCTAGGTAGCTGGGATACAGCAGCTACTGATCAACACCTGGCTAATTTTTCTATTTTTAGTAGAGACGGGGTCTCACTCTTGCTCAGGTTGATCTCCAACTCCCAAGCTCAAGTGATCCTCCTACTTCAACCTCTCAGAGTGCTAGGATTACAGGCATGAGCCACCACACCCATCCTTCCATTTGCTAATCCTTTTAGCTCTCAATTCATTCTGAAATATGAAAGTAAATAAATAGGTCTCATTTAATTGACTTACTGAGACCTCACCATTTCGATGCTTTAACACAGATAAGGATGGTGATTTGGTGAAGAGTTTCCTAAAGAGAAATGTAACTCGTGGGTTTGAACATAGTGGTTTATAATTAGTTTCCACTGGCTGAGTACTTATTCTAATGATTGCTTGAATGGTTTTAATTCTTGAGCAAGCCATCCCTGGGTAAGCAAGCCAATGCTTTGGGAAAAATACATGAATCTTATTTGACCAGACTTTACCAGGTTTGACTGAAACAGAGATTCAACTATGAGGGAAGAGACAGTGTTTACACGATTGAGCTTCAAGTTGTTTTTGAACTTTTCTTAGCCAGGCAAACAAAAAATACAGTTTTATTTGGGGATTCTTACAGCACTGGTGAGTGCTATGAAACAAACTTACTGCTTCTCTATTTTGTTTGGAACTCCTTTCAGGGTACGTTTTGGATCACGTTCTTATATCCCCATAAAAGTGCTATGTTGAGCCTTAATATCCAACGTGATGGTCTTAGGAGACAGAGTATTTCAAGGTAATTAGGTTTAGGGGAGGATATGAGTGGGCAGACATATGATGGGATTAGTGTTCTTATAAAAACAAGGAAAGAAAAGCCAGCTCTCTCCTGAAAAGCACACATGCTGAGGGAGAGTCATTTGAGCACACAGTGAGAAGGCAGCCACCGGCAGGGTAGGAGTGAGCCCTCTCCTGAGACCAATAACGACAGCACCAGAACTTTAGTCTTCCAGCCTCTAGAACTATGAGAAAATAAGTATCTGTTGATAGGACATTAATCTGTGGCATTTTAGTGGCCCAAGAAGACAAAGACAGGGCCAAATGAAGGAACTCTAGATAAGCTAACCTCCTGCATCCGTGTGATGTTTTGATCAGTAAAACACTGGACAAGTACCAAATGGTCCCTCGTTAACTAATGATGTAATGTCTGAATGTGGCTATAAGTAGCTGACATTGAAAGTTTTTCTTTACCCACAGAAATGAAAGGTAGTACGTTTCATTCAAAAAGAAGAAAAGAGAAGTGTTAAAAGGATTATAAGCCATATAGAACATGCTATATTCTTTAGTTGGTATAAATACCTTGCTAAAATTATCACAAGTCAAAGACTTAAAAGGAAAATGTTAAGACATGGCTTTAATAATTTGGAAATCAATTCTTCTCAAGTCATCAAAAAAGACATAGGGTTATTTTAATAAAAGGATTGATTATTAATATCAGGATAGAAAAGAGGAAAGAAAAAAATAAAAATAAAATATTGTTTCATATCTGTTCACCTGGCTTAAATTAAAACATATGAGAACATAAAGAGTGGGAGTGGCTATTGTAAAAAAGAATTCTTACACATTACTGTTGACCATGTGAGCTGAAAAAAAAATACTTTGAATCAAACAACCTTATTCTATATTATAAATTTGAGAGACATAGGCATAGATATATTATGATATTATATATAATAATTTTATTCCTTTTTCTTTTTTGAGACGGAGCCTCAAGCTATCCCCCCTGGGTAGAGTGCCATGACATCACAGCTCATAGCAACCTCCAACTCCTGGGCTCAAGCGAGTCTCCTGCCTCGGCCTCCAAGTAGCAATAGCCACAACGCCCAGCTATTTTTTGGTTGCAGTCATCATTGTTGTTTGGCAGGCCTGGGCTGGGGATTTGAACCCGCCACCTTAGGTGTACGTGGCTGGCGCCTTAGCCTATTGAGCCACAGGCGCTGAGCCAATAATTTTATTCTTAAAAATACCCAAGAATATCTTTAGTACAAGTAAAAATTGAGGTAATACAGCTATCTGCATAATTTCATTTAGTGAGCATTATCCCTGATTGTTATAGTAATATATTTAATAAATACGGACTCTCCCAAACACTAATCCAATAAAGAATGGGTAAATATATTAAAAGTCATAATTAAATATTATGCAATAATGAAAATTAAGGAGCCCAAAATTAAAAAAGAATAAAGGGACCACCTAAATGAATATTAAGTAACAAATATTGAGTCAAGAAAGCAAGTCCAAAAAGATTATTTATAGGAGAAAATTATATAAATTTTAAATATAAGTAAAATATTATATGTTAGATACACATATATTGATTAAAACATAAGAAAGATGAGATAAACACCAAAGTCAAAGTAGGGATTGCTTCTAGGAGTGATAATAGAAGAGTATTAGAGAAAAAATAACTCAATGAAGTTGGTTAAAATGTCAAATGGACTTTGTTCAGGACCATTGTCAGTAACAACTGCAGTAGGATTTTGCAATGAAGGAGAAATTAGGGATAACTCTGAACACGGTAAGGACAAGTAGGAATTTATTGCCAAGGAGCAAGGTGGGGGTCACATGGTAGAAAATCACTAAGAGGAAAAATCAGGAGTAAAGGGATTCTATCTAAACTGACCTACCAGAATTCTTGCTGAAGACAGGCCAGGGTGATCTTACATACCTGGTGGAGGGTAGAGGCTGGGGAAACTGATCAGATATTGAGAGTGATCAGATATCAAGGATGGAAGGTTCTTGGGAAACTGACTTAGCAGGTTCTTTGCTAAAACTTGATCTCTCAAAGATGTTCACAGATGAGCCCAAAGGAAGGCTTGAAAGCCTGATTAAGTTTGATCAAGGAATTTTTGCCAGTAGGAGCATAGAGATAGATGGTAGTTGTTGGCTATAATTGATTCTCATCTTTGGCCATGTGTATATGGATGTTCATCATATCATTGAAATGCAAATTTAAATAATAATAATAAAAGCCCATGGATGAACGAATGAAGTGAGTGTGTAATAAATCAAGAATTTTTATAAGATAAGGCTTTTGCACTTGAATTTTAAAAGGTAAGCATTTGGGTAAAACATATAAACAAAATGAAACATACAAAGGAAAAAGGGTTGAAATTAACTGAGCAGAAATGGAAAGATGCAATGATAAGGAAGGGTATTCCAGTTAGAAATTGACTAAAATTGCAAAACATAAATTTAAGTTACTGTGTGTCAGATACTACCTTATTTCATACTCCTCACAACAGCCTCATCCTCATTTTACATAAGGAAATGTGGGCATAGAAAGATCACGTAACTACGGAGTGGAAGAATAACCTTCAGTTCACCAATGCACCATCACGAGACAACTGATAAGGTGTGTTATGGAAATGTCTCCCCATGAATAAAATATAAAGTAGACGGAGGGGAAATACTAATAACCAGAAAAGACAGTCCTCTCTACAAGACAAGAGAGAAGCAGTTTAGAATCTAAATCTTGGCCAAGCTCTCCTTCCTAAAATAATTGCAAGAGAAACAGAAGAGCAAAAGTGAGAGATGAGAGGTTGTCCTCTATCTTAGTCACTTCAAGTTGATATAAAAAATATTATAAACTGTATGTGCCTTCAGTTCTTTTATGGAAAAGAAACTGCTTTATTTTCAGACAACGTGGTTGTCTATATAGATTTTTTAAAATTTTGTCTTAATATAGTCAGGGGTTGTAAGTGTTTTTGTTACATAGATGAATTATGTAATACTGAAGTCAGGGCTTTTAGTGTATCTGCCACTGAAATGATATTCATTGTACCTGATAGGTAATTTTTTTCCTGATAGGCAATTTTTATCACTCAGCCCTTTACTCCCTAGCCACTTCTTAGTTTCCTTTAAATCATCTTGTGACCACATATACCTGTCATTTAGCTGTCTCCTGTAAATCAGAACATGTGGATATTTACTCATCCATTCCTGAGAAGCTTCAGCAGAATAATGGCCTGTAGTTCCATGCAAGTTGCTGCAAAACACATGATTCCATTTCTTTTGATGCCTGAGTTTACAGCGATTCTCAACCTGTGTGTTGCGACCCCTTTGTAACAAAGAAAATACATGTGGCATTAAGAAGGTTGAGAACCACTGCCTGAGTAGTACCCTACTCAGGGTGGGGTGTGTGTGTATACTACATTTTCTTTATCCACTCATCAGTTAGTTGATAAGCACTTAAGTTAATTTCATTTTCAATTTTGAATTGTGCTGTAATAAACATTTGGGTGTAGGTGTCTTTTTGATAAAAAGACTACTTTTGAGGAGATAGTTATTTAGTTGTGGGATTTCTAGATCTAAATAAAAGAAGTCTCTTTCACATAATTATGGAGCTAGTAGTCTGAGTTCAGGGTGCCAGCATGGTGTGATTCTTGTGAGTTCTATACTTTAGGTTTCAGACTGTCAACTTCCTGTATCCATTATGATGTAAGAAGCAAGGTAGTCCTCTTGGGTACCTTTCTTAAGGACACGAATCTCATTCATGAGAGCTCCATTAGTTATGACTTGAAAACTTCCCACAGGTCCTAACTCATGATACCATCACATTAGAGGTGAAAATTTTCAACATATGAGCTGTTGAAAAAGTTATTGGGGGGGACACCATAACACCATAACAGCCATCCATTTCACTCCCTGACTTCCGATAATTATTGTTGTCACAGGAGCTGAGCACAGATATTCAGCTTTTCAGAACCTCAGTAACAAAACCCAGCCAGCCTTTTAGGAAGGAACACATGCAAAGTGTTCTTAATGCCCCTTTGCAAGATTCCAGGGGCTCAGCCTCTAGGAGTCTCAGTTGAGGGAAATGCAGAGGCAGTTTCTGTAAACTTGTTTAATTTCCATCTGTTTGTGATTATCCCACATTTTCTATCTGCTATTGATTCCTAATTTGATTTAATTGTGGTTGAAGAACAAACTTCGTGTGATTTCAGTTCTCTGAATTTTACTGGGATTTACCTTACGGTTCGCTATATGGTCTACCCAGGATAATATTCCATATGCACTGGAGAAATAAGTGTGTAGAAATAAGTGTGTTGCTTAGAGTGAGCATTTCCACACTGAGAGGCAGACACAAAGTCTAATGACTTCTGAGGTGGAGAGCAGGGTGTGCTGTGTCACTTAGCAAAGCCATGATTGTTGAGGACCAATGGCCAGGGTACAGGGCTCCATGGAGAAGGACAACTTAGCAGGTTTTATATTTGCTTCAGACTTGTTGACCTTTCAAGAAGGTCAAGGTACCTAATGTACTTTGGGTAGTTTGAGAGAGGAGACATTTCCTCTTGTTCATGAGGCCAAAATTACCTGTTTGGTGTGCAGGTCCTTGAGAAAGAAGGACAAGAACAAGTACACAACCCAAGGTACAGAACAGCTGACATGGAGGAGTGGATTACAAAGGAAGCTAAATTTATCCCTTCCTCATAGGACACTGAGCCTCTGCCATTGTCTTCAGCAACAGAAACAAAAGTTCAGATGAACAATGAATTTGTGAGTTGCAGTATGTTTGGGGAAACCCATTCCTGTATCCAAGATTGCTGCTATTTTTTAAATGTAGTACATACAGGTTGATTCAGAGATAATCTTGTGTTTTCTATTAACTCTTAAAGATACTAAAATATAAAGCACGTAAAAGTCTTGATTTGAACTAATTGAGTTTCTGAACTAATGAAGGAGCCAGGACCATCAAGTTTTATTTTGTTTTGTTTTTGGACTGACCTGTGGAAGACACAGAGCTCCTACAATTGCAGAATTAATCCTAATCCACCAAGGCAGTGGCTGCTCTTGACAAGTAGCTTCATGAAAAGTGGGAACCAGAAGCCCTGGCATTCTGCTTGTATCTACAAATGGAGATTGCCACATCCTGATGAAACATGAATTCATAAGAAGCCAAATGAATTAAGGGAAGAAAACACGGAGAATTGTAAGAAGGATCTCTATTTCCATGACCTAAAGAATTCAGTGAAAGGATTCTTATGAAAGTACTTGTGGTCTCTCTTCTCACTATCTTCTCCATGTATGAGAATCTCCTTGGCTCTGCTCCCATTAATTTCACTAATCTGAAAGTATGGTCATCTCAGCTTCACCTAAGGTGATAATGTTGTAAATCATAATCACACTCAATTCTTCAACGTCTAAATTAATGTTTTTAATATCATTCTTTGGGAAACACAGTATTAAAATTACTATATAATCCAACAATTTCACTTCTGGGCATCACATATATCAGAGGATTTGGAGCCAGGAAAACAAACATGTACCTGTACACACATGTTCATTGCAGCCCTATTCACAGTAACCAAGAGGAAGAAGCAACCTCATTTATCCGTGAGAATCGATAAATGGATAAACAAGATGTAGTGTGTGCATATGTATCCCCATATTATTTAGCCTTAAAGTAAAATGGAATTTTGACACATGCTATAACACGAAAAAAATCTTAGAGTTCTAAGTGAACTTAGAACTTAGTGAAATAAGCTGGTGACAAAACGGTCACTACTGTATGATTTAATTCATGTGAGGTATTGAAAATAGTTAAATTCTTAGAGAGAAAGTAGAATGGTGGTTGCCAAGAGTTACATGTGCAAGGTGGACAAAAGAGAGTTATTTTTTAATAGGTAAAGTTTCAGTTTTAAGATGAAAAAATATCTGGAAAGGGGTGGAGATGATGGTTGCACAACACTGAATTGGTAATGGCACTTTACACTGAAATATGGTTAAAATGATAAATTATTTTTATTTCTATTTCATAACAAAAAGTTTAATTAATAAATTTGAGAGCCCTTATGTGATAAAGCAATAAATGGATTTGTGAGCATATTAATATTATGTGAAGGCTTGTGTATAACTCCTCTAAAATTGTGTGTTGAAGCTTCTCTTCCAAACTAGTATAATCTCATCCTGTACAGTAGTTTTCTATTAAATCTTCTATCAAAAATCCTTTTGATGAGTAAGTCCTTTCTTAGGCTAGGACTTTATATTATCTTGTATTTTTTTTTAATCATAGCTATTTAACGGAAAACCTATCACTACCATTTGACTTGTGTATTTATTTTTATAATATCAGCACAATAAAATAGTCAGCATGTCCAAATAGTTCTGCAGAGTTAACTTTTTTATGTACTTTCAAATTTAAGTTTAACACCTCTACATAAATAAAATAAACACTAGAACGTTTCTTGTGTTTTTCTCTTCATACAGATATTAATACAAAGTACACATGTATTTCTATGATCAGAATTGGACTTCAACCATATGAAACCAATATAGTCAAATATAACTCAGTAAATGTTTTCTAAACAAATTCACAGGTTATCGAACTACCAAAAAGGTAGTGTCATGGGCAAGCTACTAGTCCATTCCCGTGCCCCATGGGCAAGCTCCCAGCCCATTATCCTGCCCCCCCCATCAATTCCAAGAAAAGGCTTCAGAACAAAGAAGCCAGGAAGTCCCAAGTCTCACAAAAATAAACCCCAAGTTCCCGGTGGACAAACAATGGTGGAATCCTACCTAAGCTGTGTTACCCAAGCAGTAACCATTTGTTACCTAAATTGTGTCCATTGTCACCCAAGCACTAACCGCACCCCAAGCTTCTGTAATGGCTTGCTTGCTTGGCTATGCCAAAAAAAAAAAAAAAAAAAAAAAAATATATATATATATATACATATACATATATAAAAGACAACTTATCCTCCATTTCTGGGCTGCCTATCTCTCAGAGCAGTGGTCCCCTGTGCAGGTGTAATAAATCATCAGTTGATTGCATCTAAGTGGGGTCTGAGTCTATCTTTTCAGGTCACAGTGGTTATAATAGTAGTTGACAACCAAGAACAGTTAATGGGAATAAGCTTTGTTATTTCTATCTCATAAAGACTTTGAAACAAACAAAGCTCTTTGCATGAAATATTGCACGTTCTAAAACTTCATAACTTTTTTTTTTCTTGAGACAGAGTCTCACTATGTGGCCCTTGGTAGAGTACTGTGACATCACAGCTCACAGCAACCTCAAACTCTTGGGCTTAAGCAATTCTCTTGCTTTAGTCTCCTGAGTAGCTGGGACTACAGGCACTGGCCACAACACTTGGCTATTTTTTTGTTGTCATTGTTGTTTGGTAGGCCTGAGCTGGTTTTGAACCCATCACGTCCAGTGTATGTGGCAGGCACCGTAGCCGTGAGCTACAGGGGCCCAGCCAAAACTTTCTAACTTTATAAGCATTATTTTATGTCTATATGTATTTATGTGTAACAGTTTGTGTGTAGTGTGTGTGTGTGTATATATATATATTTATCCACTGCTGAAATTTAATCCAAGTTATCATCTTCAACTCCATTGAATAGCATGGAAAGTAGAGAAACGATAGTGAGTAAACTGGATATTCTTTACCTGTTTCGTTTCTTCAACAGTGGGTTGGACAAGAATGTAATTCAAAGAACATTGACAAGCCTTTTGTTACGTGAATATTTTTTACTTAACTAGATCTGAATAAAGCACTGATAAAAGTTGAAGAGATCAATCTTCTTAAAAGATGGAAAGAGATCCTGTCTGCCTCCAAATAAAATTGAATTACAACATTTTTCATATCTCTCTCAGTTCCCATGTTCCTTAAAGATTGGAAGTTAAATTTAAGAAGTAGGCAGAAGTTTGCATCTAGAGAATGACATTTTCACTATAATAGTCATCATTATTTTAATGCTTGTAATGTCCAATCAATGATAAATGTCAAAATCATAACTGAATTTACTGCATGCTATATGAAAGTTGAGATACATGGATAAAATCTACTTTAGAATGATGAAAAAAGAAAAGAAGAAAAGAGTAATTATTATGGCTTTTCTCTAGGGAATATTTCTTTTAAAAATGGCAGAGATGAGCCTTAAAGGACCAAATTCAAAGAGTATAATAACATGTGAGATAATTGTATTCACCTTCTGCTTTTCCAACCAGCATTCCGCTGTGTATGATTAATAGTATTATTTAATTTTACTGGAATATTGTGAATAAGGAGCTGTTTCAAGGAGAGATACTTAGAATTAGAATTCAGTCAAAGAAAATAAAACAAAATTGAACGTTAAACAAAGGTAAAGTGAGAGCCTATACACGTCAAGAACTTTAAATATAGTATCAAATTATATATTTACATGAGTATTGGTATTCTACTATAGATAATATTAGCCCCCCTTCAAGTGAACAATAACAACACAAGATTAAAAGAGGTTATATAATTTGCAAAAGGTGTACAAATTATAATACTAAGTGCTTGCTTTATTCACTGGTTTTCCTCATACACTCCCCCCCCACCACCACACCAAGTGGACAAATGAATAAAGACGTATTCTAGAGAATGTATTTGATGAAGTAACATTTGACTATGACACTGAATTCAGCTGAGAAAAGGCACAGGAAAAAAATGTGTCAAAAGCTAAAAGATTTTTGAATACTGGTCAAAGGTCTCTGTTTGTTGAATTTTTAGTCTTGGCTGAATTGTGGCTGAGCAAGCACTAATGCGTGGGAGTTCAAATGAGGTTAAGAAGGGCCGTTTGGGGCAATGTCATGAAGCTTAAAGGCACAATTCCTCTGAGGACCCACGTGACTGGCAACCTGGATTCATAAAGCTAATAGAAAAAACAGAGCTTTGTAGAAATGTGTAGAGAGTAGTACAACCATATCATAACCGGGTTGTGAAATCCAGTACATCAAAGGCACCCATTTTAGGGCTCTGCCATCTGTAGGTCATGTTGACTTCCTGGCCGGGGGCCCTCATTATGTCCATGTGTTATGAACGGATTTTAAGCCTTCTGTTAGAAAAGGGTCTTAGAAAAACTAGATTTTTATTGAGTCCTTAGTGAGAGTGAATGGTTACAAAATATGATGGGAAAAAAATAAATCAAATAGAAAGACATGTTTCAAAAATTTTCTGAAGAAATGGAGGAGAATGAAGGTCATTACCAGGATGCAGGACATGGCAGAAACAGAGATCTGATGCAGAACTTGCTGCCCAGTGCATGTTGCAGAGTGTAATCAGTAGCCTTTCCCTTGCCTTTCACATGCATTGATCTTTATTAAATATTGAGCACACAAAATTCTACCTCAGAATCTGTTTCTGGAATAGCCAATGTGCAAAATGAGAAGATGTTAGATCAAAGAATGTATTTCCAATAGAAAGAAAAAACAAAGAAAACTACTATTTTTTTTCTGTAGAGACAGAAATCTTGGAAAAGTGATCCAAGCCCCATTTATTTACAAGCACCTGAGAAAATCTTTTGCCCTCATCAATGGAGAAAACATTGGGATTGGGGGAAAAAAAGAACTAGAATCTAGTCTTCCAGACTGAAGGGAATCTGAAACATCTGTCCTTTCTTCAGGGGTGTCATGTTGGGCAAGTCGCTTGTCATCACTGAGACATAGCTTTGGTTTTGGTAAGATTGTCTATGAAATAGGCAATCAGAGGCATTCTCCCCCTACACACTGAAACGTTTATTACGTGTATCCAGTATCCTTTGTTAATTGCACTCAAATGTCCTAGTAACTAGTATAAAAAGCACAAGTATGCAATAAATAATAAGAGATAAATTGTATACAATATGTGGCTTCTCAAAACAACTGATTATTAACAATTATTCTGTATTTGAGAAAATGAAGCTTCTCCCTAAATTTCTTGTTTATCTGTAATATCCTTAATTTTTTTTTGTCAAAGAATTTAAGGTATAACATAATTATTTCCCTTTTTTTCTTTCTTTTTCTTTTTTTGCAGTTTTGGCTGGGGCCAGGCTTGAACCCGCCACTTTCTGTATATGGGGCCGGCGCCCCATTCCTTGCACCACACGTGCCACCCTAATATGATTAGTTTCTTCTGATTAAATTTAGGTCATTGCAACAGTATGCATCTTTCATAGAAAGAAAATATTCTTTCTCTCAATGCAAAACTTTAGAAAACTACATAAGGATTTTCTTTTTAAAGGATACACCAAGGGTCTTCATATCACGATGACAACTTCAAACTTCATGAAAAAAATGGACAATTTCTTCCTTTACCTCTCTAGTACACATGTGCATATTTTTTCAGCACTGAAGTAACATAGTATGTGATGGTTTTTATATATGTTCATCTTTGCTAGATGGACCTTGAAAGAAATGACAACGTGGGCTTCGTATCCCCAGCAGTTTTCACTAGTTTACATGTATAATGGGAAAAAGAGAGGTGGGGAATAAGTTAATTGTAAGTGAATCAGGTATAGGTTGTAAGCTGCAAAAGGCTTTCAAATTGTTCTTAGCTGAGTTCCTTATTACCTAAGATGGAGACGGAGAGGATGGGCAATTATTCCCTATTCTTACTCTAACCACAAAAGACTTGTAAATAGTTTAAACCAGTAAGAGCCCAGGTACTTACATAATTGTACACACATTGTATTCTGGGTCCACTACTTCCTGACAGTATGATCTAATGAAACCTTTCTGAATCTCAAGACTTTGTCTTTGCAGGGGGTTGAGTAGGCTCCACCTGATGAAGTTGTTTTGAAGACTAAACGAGATAGCATATGCAAAGCCGTAATGTGCTGCCTAGCAAGTGTGCAGTTTGTGTTTCACAGCAAATTTTTTTCTCTTCCCATTTCTCTCCCTAAAGAAGAGGTTCACCATGTGGTAAGATTTCTCAAAATTACTAGATGTCGTAACTACCAAGATCACTTTATCAATAGATTATAGCTTCTATGCAGAGTTTTATTCTGCCTCTAGGAATGTTAGGTAAGTTTATTAATGTTATGATATTCATCACATCATAGAAGCTAGCATACAGATTTCTCCTGCACAACTCACAAGTATATTTTCTTAGAAAACCTTATAAAATAAAGAAAATTAAAATTCTGGTTCAACTGACTAGATACAACTAGTGTGTGCCTCTTTCACAGCAAGGAACCAAAATTAGTGAGTATTCATGTTTTGAATAGATACTCTGAGAAAGAACGCTGGAATGTAACAGAAAAGTGACAGAATCAGGAAAGCAGAGGAGAGGGCAGCCAGATAACCCACTCAGCCGGGACCCTCAGGAAGACGGGACTTCTCTAAGGCTGGGAAGATGTGAATGAGACATCTCCAGGGTCCCACACCACTGCCAGGGACTTTCAAAATCCTGGCTGCAGGGGAGTGCTCAGACCCTTGCGGGCCCCCAGACTAATGCAAGGAGCTACCTAAAGGGTGTCCAGATGAATGGATCAAACTCCTGTGAGCCATTTGGGAAGCCCATCCCTTAAAGGTCCCTGCCTGTGAGATGCTGCCACCTTCACTACTGGAGCTATAGCCACAGCATAACTGAGGAAGCAGAAAAGCTAGGCAGTTTCACGCACTTCGAAGACAGTTAGCTCTGCTCTGGTGAGGGGAGGCTGTGGGAGCGACCTGCAGCACCCCACATGTGGCAAGTCCATGAAACAACTGACCTTCCCCAATGATTGTTCAATGCATTCTGGAACCCCCGTTCCAGGGGTCCGAGCTGCTGCCACTGCCACCACCTCTAGCAGGTGGGATAAGGATCAAGGAATCATGTGCTTTCATGCACCCCAAAGACAGAGACCACTGCCACTGCTGACGGAGAAAGGTCTGCGTGCCCTGTGGCCCTGTGGCTGCCTGCCTCCACTGAGAGGGACCTGCTCTCCCTGGTGGCAAGTCCTTGTCACAACTGCCTTTCCACTGTTTCCAGTATCGCAGATGCAGCCTGCAGACATTCTGGCAGCCCAGCTCACAGAGCTCTGAGTTGGCACCTCCAACACCATGGCCACCAGGCCAGGGAGGAAGGATGGAAGCAAGTACATTTGAATTCCCCAAGGTTTAAGACTTCTGCTGCTGCTACTGAAGAACAGGGAATGTGAGCAGACCCAAAACTTCCTTCCTCCACTGTGAGGGTCTCATCTTCCCCGTTGGGGAGTCTGCAACACCATCATTGTACCCCGCCAGAGCTTTCCAGTTAAAACCCAGGGGCACTGTGGTGGGAGCCAAGCCCATAGAAATATGTATCTTGTAAGGTCTCAGCTATCAATCTCTGCTAATCCCTCTGAGACCAGAGAGGGCAGGCTCCCAGTGCACCCACACTGCCCCAGCTTGAGTGTTCTACTCCCCACCAGGGTAGAAACTTGCCCTCCCCATTACAGTCAGCTCCTGAACCCAGGTGGACGTCAGGACAAGTCTGCCAACCTGGTGTCAGTCTGATCCCTTTCAAGGGACTGGGGATCAGAGATTCCATAGCCTAGCACTCCTGGTGCCCACACTTACTCCCACAGTGGTTCGGCCAATAACAATCACACAACCACAGGTGCATGTGCTGAGAAGCAGAGCCCCTCTTCCTCTCTGTAAAGCAGCAGATTTCCCTACAGAAGAGAACACAGAAACCACATAGATGTCTGTTGGGGTGAAGAAATATATTCAACCTTAAAACCATCTAGGCGGAGAGTTGCAGGACAGGGCTTTTTTGTGTGACTTCCGCAACATTGTGGTCTGGACTCGGGTGACAATATCTGACCTAACTGAGAGTCACAAGCACCAGGACCAGGATGACAGGGGAGTGGATGGTGTGTTCACACAAAGCTAAGATGTGGGGCTGGTGTAGGATTCTTTTCTCCCACGGAGGCCTTGGTGAAATAACCCGGAGTTCCCTGGTCATACCTGTCACTGCTGGAGCCAGCATTCATTATTGGAGCATCCATGGGTGAGCTTGACCGTACAGCCCTGCGTGGCTTTTTGTCACTCCTTCAAGGCCTGAGCAAGGAACGCAGGGTACCAGGCATTCCACAGACTAGTCTATCACCTGAGACAACACAGAGCCCCTCCTGGTAAAAGAAAAAATAAAAGCTCAGACTCATGCCCACCAGCTGCTACTGCAGCCAGCTCTTACACATTCTGCCACCTGCTGGCCCTGGAGGTGAAATCCACAATTCAGTATAACACCGGCTGTCAGAAGGGCCTAGTGCTGGAGCATTAGGTGAGTTTCCTGGAGACTTCCCTAACTCCCACCTGACAGAAGGTAGCGAAGCTGCTCATATACTCCTGTATCTCTCCTATAGTCAGCCTTCGAGAAACCACAAATACCAAGGCTATCCATGACCAGAGAGCTCTGAGAACCTGAAAGCTTCCGAATTCAAAACCAAGCAACTTAACACAACAAACTTTATAGTCACACCTCAAGGAGGAAAAATAGTAATGATAAAAAAAAAAAAAATAAATTCAAACGTAAGACATGACAGTTTCTCTAGATGAAAAGGAAGGAGCAAAAGCATGGACGTTTTGGCAGTGTGAGGAAACAGAATGTTTTGACACCCACAAGGATCATACGAGCTCTTTAGCCATAGATCCCAACCAAATTGAAAGTTCTAAAATGACAAACAATTCAAAATATGGATTATAAGGAACTTTAATGATATCAAAATAAAAGTTTAAAACCAACACAAAGCAACCAAAAAATTAGTTAAGAATGTGAATGAAAAACTTACTAAAGAAATAGATACCAAACATATAGAACTTGGGGAAAGGGAAGACTATTGGATTGACATAGAAAATGCAGTTGAAAGCTCAAACAATAGAATAAACTAAGTTAAAGCAAGAATTTCAGAACTTGGGCGGCACCTGTGGCTCAAAGGAGTAGGGCGCCTGCCCATATGCCAGAGGTGGTGGGTTCAAAACCAGCCCCGACCAAAAACTGCAAAAAAAAAAAAAAAAAAGAAAATTTCAGAACTTATCAGGAGGCAAGAGGATTGCTTGAGTCTAGGAGTTTGAGGTTGCTGTGAGCACTGGCACTCTAGCGTGGGGCAATGGAGTGGAGTGAGAGTTGCCTCAGGAAAAAAAAAAAGAAAGAAAATAAACCTACATTCTGATCTCATCATCCTCATTATTTCTGGGTTTTAAGGGAAAAAAATTAAAAATGAGAACAAAAAAGAATTTCAGACTATAAAGACAGGTCTTTTGAATGAATCCCATCAGACAAAACTAAAGAAAAAAATAATAAATATAAATAAGAGAAAGGTGAGAGTATGTGAAACATCTAAACCTATAAATCACAGGTATCCCTGAGGCAGAAAAAGAAACAGTAAAAAGTTTTAAAAACTTATTTGAAGGAATAATTGAGAAAAAATTTCCCTAATCTTTATTCCAGAGACTTTGAAGAAGGTCTTCACCATGACATTATAGTCATCAGATTATCTATAGTCAACACAAAAGAAAAAATATTAAAAACAACAAGACAAAAACATCTAATTAATTATAAAGGAAAGCCCAAGCAGGCTAACGACAGAATTCTCTGCATAAACTTTACAAGTCAAAAGTGATTGGTGTCCTATGCTCAATGTTCTAGAAGGAAAGAACCATCACCACAAATTTGGTATTCTGCTAAACTAAGCTACATAAATAGAGAGATTAAGTCTTTCCCAGACAAGCAAATGCCAAGGAAATTCTTCACAAGAGCAGCCTTATAAGAAATGCTCAGGAAAGTTCTAATAGGGGAAGGAATGGTCAGTGCTCACCACCATAAAGACATACGAAAACATAAAACAGTTTCTATAAAAATTGTTCACAACTGAGAATTCACAGTAATTGAGTAATAACATGACAGAAACAGAATCTCACATATCAATATTAACTTTAAATTCAATATTAAAGCATAATTCAGAAATTGCATCAAGTTTCTTATGTTCTTGCAATGTACTCTTTTTATCCTCCATCGATAATGATGCAAAGATTCTATTTCCTCATCTCTGAAATCATGATAATAACACTGATTGATTCCATAGGAATTTGTGAGAAGTAAATGAGACATTGAGGTCCAAGGGTATTGATAAATTAGTAAAAATTTCTGGAGAAGCAAGAATCCAATGTACTCAATTCTAATGTGAAGATA
Source organism: Galagoides demidoff (assembly GCA_963574575.1). NCBI lineage: Eukaryota > Metazoa > Chordata > Mammalia > Primates > Galagidae > Galagoides > Galagoides demidoff. The sequence goes on from CAUYQV010041183.1 coordinate 30,820, forward strand.
GTAGATGATCTAATACAAGGTGGGAGGTAGGGTAATGAGGGATTGAAAAGAGGGCAGGAGAAGGGGGGAGGTATGTTATACCTTTTGGTGTGGGACACAATTACAAGAGGGGTGGGTGGTGCCTGCGGCTCAAAAGGGTAAGGTGCCAGCCCTATATGCCAGAGGTGGTGGGTTCAAACCCAGCCCCAGTCAAAAAAAAAAAAAAAAAACAATTACAAGAGGGGCTTTACCTAACAAATGTAATCAGTGTAACCTAATGCTTTGTAACCTCAATGAATCCCAAACAATAAAAAAAAGCTTAAATATCAGCTATATGTTTGAAACTCTGGTATTATTACTAAGAACCTTACTATTGATTTTATTTATCTTGGCTTCTCAACTATATAAAAAGATAAAGTATTAAAATATGTACTTATATGAAAAATGCATACCCAGACCAATGAGTAATTCTGACTTTCAAATCCTAGGGAATCCATTTTGTAAGGTGATAACTGCTATAGTTATTCTCCTAATGGGTCTTCCCAAACCAAACTGAAAGCGTTCTAGAAATGATTCGCCATTTTAATACTATTTAAAACATCTGTGATTCTTGTCCTCATGGTGGACTTTATGGGGCATAAGACCTCAGAAAAGGAAGTAATTGCAGGTCGGGGGAAAGTATGAAGAAAACTAGAATTAGAAGTGGAGCCTGAAAATGTGACTGAATTTCTGCAAACTCATGAAAAATTTGAATGAACAAATGGTATTTTGCCTCTTACAGATAAGCAAAGAACATTGTTTCTTGACACTTTTCCTGGTGACAATGCTCTGAAGATTGTTGAAATGGCAACAAAGAAATAGAATATTACCTAAACTTAGTTTGTAAGTCGTAGTAGGATTTGAGGTGACTGACTCAAACATTTAAAGAAGTTCTACAGTGGTAAAATGTTATCACTTAGCCTCACATGCTACAGAGAAATCTTTGGGGAGAGGAAGACTCAACTGAGTGACAAATTTCCATTTTGCCTTATTTTTAAAAAGGGCTATAATCACCCCCAAATTCAGCAACCACCCCTCCCTGAACAGTCAACAGCCATTCACATTAACAAAAGAGCCTCCACTAGAGAAAAAGTTACACTCCTGAAGGCTTAGCTGATGGGATTTTATTGAAATAATTACTTTTAATTAAAGGTACTTTTTTTAGACACCATTCTATTGCACACTTAATAGATTAAACACAGTGTTACTCTAAATTTTATATTCATTGAGAAACAGAAAACTTTGACTCATTTTATTACGATGTTTGCTCTGTTCCAGTGATCTGAAATAGAACCCACAGCATCTCTAATTTATGCATGTACAACTCTAAGTCTGTTAGAATGGTCAAAATTCATAATATTGACAACATCAAATGCGGGGGAGGATGTGGAGAAACAAGAAAGCTCATTCATTGCCGGTTGGAGTGCAATGGTCCAGTGTCCACTTTGAAACACATTTGGCAGCTTCTTGCAGAGCAAATCATAATTTTACCTTATAATCCAGCAATTGGGCGCCTTAGTATTTATCCAAGGGCATAGGAAATGTACACCAAAACCTGCACACTGTTGTTACAGATGCCTTATTTACACCTAATATGGCAGCATTTTATTTTATGATTCACAACATTACAGCAACAAATATCACCAGGATAGCAATGGAAAATGTTGATTAATCCTAATAGTTGCTTTAATGTCATCTTATTGAAAGAGTTCTTCTATTATGTAGATAATTGAAGACAAGTTTAACACCAACATTAGGGGGTTATTATTATAATACTTTTCAGGTTCAAAAAATATTTTCCTTTTTAATAGATGTGAGTATCCATTAATTTACATTTATACATAATTTATTGTGAATTCATATTTGTAATGGTTCTTTCATCGTGAAGACAGACTTCAGAGAGGAGAGATTTTCTTTTGTAGGAGTAAACAATATTTAAGATAAAAGAATAGCAAATTTATCTTTCCTAAAATTTCTTCTCCAAGAAAATACAGACCATATGTCTATACTTGCATTTAATATTCACAGTGATTCCACCTCAGAGACAATCTTAACTCTATATCATAAATTGAGAAAAACTGAAGGCCTATTTGTTCAGAGTCCCTGAAATAATTTGCATATTTCTTCTACAAAGTGGATATTTTTAATGACTCCATTATTAAAAATAATGGGCATAAATTTCCTTGTTAGGTTTACTTTTACTCTTGAGATGTCCTTCCTAAGCTAGATCCTCTCTGCCCTTTGTCTCTGAGAGATATTCCTCCAGTATCCTAATTGTCAGGCTCAACTATCACAAACTTCTTTTAAATCTCTACAGGCTTGCATCAGCTAAGTTATGTAAACTGGAGTTAGATTAAAATTGTATCCTTATTCATGCAGTACACATTGATTTCTTTTTCAGAAATGGTTATGTCATTTTCAAGTATTATATAGTTTTAAATTTCCTCTGAAATGACATAGTCGAGACATGTTGACAAAAAAATTCAAAGATAATATTGTAAGAAAAATACATTTGACACTAATATCCATAAAAATACACTGAAAACTAATTTTCAATTGAAGAAGATGTATTATTTGTAGTGCATAAGTGGATAGCCTTAAAAGATGGTACAGTTTACTAGAAGAAACATAAGATTGATTATGAAACTTTTTGGATTCTTTTCCTAGTTTTGCTGTTGCTTAACTTTGGTAAGATTTAAAATATAGTCAACTCTTCACTTACTTCATGCATATGAACTAAATTAAATGGTTCCCCTCCCACCCATATGGTGGTATTTCTGCACAGATGCAGTTAGTATTACATGCTGTGCAAAATCCCAGCTGTAAAGTGAAAACAAGGCTTTCATTTATTTTCTATTGTTTTTAGTTTTTTATTTTATTTTTTAAAAAGAAGCAACTGAAAAGCAGAAAGGAGAAACGGCATTAGCTGGGTCCACAATTTACTGATGGAAGGGCTAGAAACAAAAAGAGAAAATGCAAAGAAATTAAAGTGAAATGTATATTCGAGATGGAAAAAAATTCACATTTGTAAGCTTCTTAAAATATATGTTCTTCAAAAGACATGTCCTTCAAAAGAAACATTCAGTAGCCACAAATGTTCTCCAGAGTTCTGCTGAAGAAAATGAATTCTTAGAGAAAAATCTGTATCCTCAGTGTTGATTCAAAGGAGTACAAAAATCTAAAAGAGGGTACACAATTTGTAACACCTTATGTTATACCAAGCAGTATATAATTAAGGCTATGGACAGTTCTCAGTTTAAATACTAACTTGTTCAACAGGTAGGTTTAAAATAAATTCTTTGCTGTAATACGGATATTTTTATGATGGATTTCTGTCTAGTACATTCTTTGGTTCCAGATCCCTAGGGGAGAGAAGCAGATTTATAGTTTTTTGAACTAAAAGCCAGTTTGGAAGGATACGGCATTGGTATGTGTATACACATTATAGGCAGAGACAGCAATGTGCTTGAATATTCAAGGGAACTTTCTAAAATGATGCTCACAAAACCCATATAATTCACCATCAGTTTTTAGATAAAATCATTTTAAAACATTGTCACTAGATAATTAATTTTATGATGGGCACAGTCTAACTTTAAGTTTCTCTCTCTCTCAGTTGAAGTCATGTAGGTAGGTGTCCCAGAATAATTTATACCAGTAGCAAATACTTTGGCCTACTGAGTATTAGGAAATTTTATTTATTTTGAAGTATTTCATCAGCATATAATAATGCAACCTTAGTGAAGGAATAAGATTTGAAAAAAAGTTCAAATCCTTCCCACTTCAGCCTTCTACTTTTACCACAAACACACATAATAACATGAGGAAGAATCACAAAGTGTAATCTTTGCTATTTGTTCCCCTGGGTCACATATGTAATGTAATTTGCTTTACCTCAAATGAGTATTTGTTATCATTTAGTATATCTTAGTAGTAGCAACCAGTATCTTCCTAGAAAAATAATTATTTTTTTGGTAGAAAACTTCTTTTCATTTTTTTAAAATTTCAGATTAATATGAAGCTACATACAATTAGGCTACATTGTTTTCTTTTGTAACATAAAGTCTAAGTTGCCCTTGTGTTCCTCACCCAGGAAATGTGCCATATACCCCTACGTTGTATTCATTAGGTAGGAACTTATCAAATCCCTCTGCCCTCTCCCTTCTTAAATTTAATTGTGTTTTTCTCTTATGTAGGCCTGTAGTTGTTGATTTACTAGTTTCAACATAGTATTGAGTAAACCGGATGCTTAGTTTTCTGCAGGCAGAATGGGGACTGAAGACCCCATTCTTGGCAGGGGAGGGCACCCCCAGAAAAAGGGAAAATTAAAAAATTAGCTGAAGAAGTCAGAACAAAGAAAAGTCAGCTAATTTACCTTTAAGCTATCCATTGTTAATTTTTCTATCTGAACAAGTTTCCAGCCTTTCCTAAAACTCTGGCCTATTAAACAGACAAGGCAGATACCCATTGTGGAGATTTGCGTTTGACTCGGAAAGAGACCAGGAAACAATTCCAGCCCTGAGATATGGGCAGAAGGGCTTATATCCCTCATTGCAGAGGGAAATCCTCTGTGGCAGTGATGAGAGGAAAATGCCTCTCTCCCACCAATTCCTCAAAGGAGATTAACTCCAGTGGCATTTCACTCCATAGTAAACTATTGGAGTTCAACACCTCCCTAGGAATCTGTGTGTGTGACTCCAGACAGGAGGCTACCCCCAGACAAGGGTCAAGTTTCAGATTCCTCAGAGCTGCTAAAATCCTTAAAGTTAATAATAATAACAATAGAAGCCAATATGCTTACTTGGGGAAACTTCTGATGTTTATTCAGAAGTTTTATTCCCTCCCTCAGCTTACTACCTGGGCAAAGATATTTGAATAAAAATTGAGTGGAACAGAGACTTGGGGCTACTTACTAGAGCCCAAAAATGGGTGGTGGTTCCCTGAGGTCCCACCTTTGAAAATTCTATTCTGTGTTTCTTGTCTCTTTCTTTATTGTTGTTCCTAACTTTAGATTTCTTCAGTCGGTCACACTAGTTCCACAGGTCTTAGTAGGACAGGCCCTGACACTTTTCCATTCCTAAGATATTTTACTTAGGAAAATCTTCCCCACATCCATCCAGGTAAATACAAAAGACGCAAAGATTCCATCATTTTTTATGGCTGAATAGTGTTCCATGATATACATATACCACAGTTATTAATTTGTTCATGGGTTGATGAGCACTCAGTTGAGATTTGCACCCAAGTGTTTATAGAGGTTCAATTTACAATCACAAAGATGTGGAATATCTTAATTATATTTGAATTGCCCATATTTCAGAGGGAAGAATCTCACATATTCTTACATAGGATAATGATCAAAAATTAGAAGTATGTAAATTGTTATAGAAAATGTGGTTTAGAGGGAAAACTTCAGATATTTTTAGGTGAACCTAAGTTATAGACACAGGAAAAAGATTCTAAGTTACAAAAGAAATTCTGTACATCATTCAATTGCATTAAGCTTATAGAAATTACTATGAAATTGCTATTTTGGATATTTATCACTGTGAGGCCGCCACCTCCAAAATTAATAGCTTAAAATGACAGTTTTTTTTATTGTGATCACTGACCTAATATTCCTTAGGGCTTGAGTGGGAGGGCCCTCCCTATCCCACAGATTCTAGTGTCAGCTGGTATGGCTCTGCTGAGGCTGGAGAATCCACACACAGGAGGTCTCATTCTTATTATCTCAGTGCGAGCTGAGGCAGAGTGGCTAACAAGGAACCCTTGGTTTGTTCCCAGTGAGCATCCCCTCAAACCTATCTGGGGCTCTTCCCAGGATTTGGCTGGATTTTAAAAGAGATTATTCCAAAAGACAGAAAGTAGGAATTGTCACTTACCTAAGACCTGAGCCTAGAAACTGTCACAGAATTATTTCAGATATATACTATCTGTCAAAGTAGTCACAGAAATCTTCCATATTCAAGGAGAAAGGACATCAACTCAATTCCACTTCTTCTTAGTGGAAAAATGTTGAAGAATTTGTGGGCAGCTTTACTTTTTCAGAAATATTAACAGGGTAAAACTAGTCAGATTTGCAATATCCAGTAATTATAAATCTTTATTACTACAACTGTATTCCCGCTTAGTGCACTCCAATTTTGTGTGAGTGTATCATTTCTCAAGCATTTACATTCATCTTTGTGAATAATTGGCTTCAGATATATTCAACAAATTTGAATACTCTGAAGACACATTTTAAATGTACGACACATACAGTTTATCTTTTTTATATTTCCCTTGGTATTTTCTTAATAGAAAAAATGTAGTTCAAAATACTTAATATGACTGACCTATTAAATTACAGCTAAATTATTCATAATTTTAATAACATGGTTTATGACATCTAACATTCACATCATTATAATTCCTATAATTATTTACTAATATTAGAACCTATAACTATTATAATTGACATTACTTTAATTAACTAAGTTTATCCTAGGCTAATATATATATAATTTGTAATTTTAGTTTATTAAAATAAAAAACAAGTTAAAATGTAATTATTATCACCCAGCAAGACGTAATACTAACTCTATCATTACTTCTAAAATGTAAGTTTTATGTTCTTTTGTTTATAAGATAAGTTTAATAACTTTGTAAACTGAAGTCTTATTATCAAAAATACTGCTACTACAATGATCAAGGTTACTTTTAGTCCAAATGAGATAAGAGAAACCAGGATACTTTTGCAGCAAGGAATGTTTTGGTAATGATAGGATCTCTATTAGCTAAATGGTATAGAAGTCACCAAGTCCACAGATTTTTTTTTCTTTGTTTGCTTTTCTGCCCTATTTTTCATTCTAAATAGACTATATGGGAAAACAAAATGTATCTCTATCTCCTTCATGAACTTTCTAGGAAGGAAGGTACTGGGGATCTATTTCACACATGTACAATTTTGTCTGGTATATTCTTTGGATCCCTTATTTGCTGGGACAGTGATAAACTGAAATGGCAGTAGTTGTCACTGAGTTTGAGCTGTCATTCTCAGCAGGCTTTGAGCCTTAAGTAGTCTTTGTAGTCTGTTTCACAAAGTGACAGCACTGCCAAAGGCAGTATTCCATATTTGAAACACCAGTGAAAGAGGAAGATGCTGCAAGAAACAGGAGATCTTAGGAGGTTGGAAAATTCTAATCAGAAGCAAATATCATTCTCTTCATTCTGAAGACTATATCTGAAATATGTGTTCTTGTGTACTAAAAAAGCAATACACTTGTATTAGTGTATCTTGAAAGTGGATAGAGATATTTAGTACCAACAACTATTAAATCTATACCTTCCAAATGAGGAAAATACTGAGATGTGTAGGACCTTGTCTTGGCCATGAATCGCATTAGAAGCAAAGTAAGAAATGGAGCCTATGTTTCTCAGCCTTCAGTCTAAAGCACTTTTGTGGTTCTTGTAAGTTAGTATTTTCTAATAAAATAGTTCTCATTATAAATTGTGTAACAGACTATTGGAAATTTTTTTATATTAGTAATTATATAAAATCTATTTTGTTGATTATCAATATTACCTGAAAGAGCAATGCACATTAGTAAAAGAAGGAAGCCTGGAATAAATATTTGGCTTGGAAGATAGAGTGCTACGTTTATGTGATTGAAACATACAAATCCTGAATAAAATATATTAAATATATATAATTATAACATGTATATTACAAACACAGAGATATATAGTGCTACCATTGTTACTGAAACAGTTGTATGCATTCAAATGCAATTATAATATGTGATTGTGTTAGGTCCCTCTGAACACTTCCCACAGTTCTGTCAAGAGTGAGTCCTGGCACCCAGTGCAGCTGATGACAGAGTGATCACAGATACAGAGCAATCACCCCCAGTTTATTACAGGACATGGAAGAAGCTATACCAAATGAAGGGAAGAAGGAAGCTGCACAAAGTGGCGAAAAGCAAAAAGACAATCCAGAGAGAAGGAACAGGACAGTCTCTGTGAGGGGAGGAAGATGCCAAAGGCCGAGCACTTGCTGTGTCTTATGAGCTCACTAGTTCGCCCACTTTTCTCCTGGCAGGATGGGTTGTCATTTTCTGCCTTTGGGGTGATTGACAGGTTGGGTTTATATAACAGTTGACATAATAGGTTACATAACAGATTGGTTAAGTAACAACTCCCCTTTCTACTCATGAGTCTTTCCCAGAATCCTCCATGAAAGCTCCACCCATGCTGTGCTAATTACATGGTAATAAGCTCCAGGTAAGTTCAATATCAAAAGGAACTCCTTACATGTGTGTTCCTGCCAAGGAATATTCCCAGTCTAGCCTCAATTTGATTCCTTCTTTCCACTCTAAACCATTTCCTTGCCACCTGTTTACCCTCCACCAGACCTAACAATTATAATGTGCAGTGTTTGTTAGTTCATTTGTGCTGCAATAACAAAATACCTTAAACTGGGTTATATATAAAGAACAGAAATTTATTTTTCTCAGTTCTGATGTCCAAGATTAAGACATCATCATCTGGTGAGTAGCATCTTGCTACATCCTCACAATATAGAAGGCAGAAGGGCCAAAAGGGGACCAACACTGCACCCTTTCATAGCAGAAAACTAGAGTGAGCTGATTCCTCCAAGCCCTTTTTGTTAGGGTCATAAATAAATCATTCGTAAGAGAGGAGCCTCATAATCTACATGCCTAATCACTCCCCATCTTCTGGACCATCACTTTGGTGATTAAGTTTCAACATGACTTTTAGAGAGATCATTTTAAAACATATTTTATATATATATATATATATATATGTGTGTATATAAAATAAGCTATGCTTTGGATATTTTATATATATAACATATATAGAAGCAAAGATATATATGGGGGGGCAGAGAGAGACAGAGAGAGAGAGAGGGTGAGAGAGAGAAGCTTGAAAATAATAAAGGAATGTGTTCAGATGCCTTAGTGCCAAATAAGCAAATAAGGTATAGACTCTGTGTGTGACATTTGTGTAAAGTGACCTAGTTTGCCTGGGAAGTTACAGCCTCTTGTAGTGGCTTAATTAATATCACTTTCTTATACTTTCAGATGTTTTCTGGGTTGGATGAAAAATCATCTGGTCTCTATAGATAAGGGGCTATGGAATCCAAATTTGTTGGGCAAAGCTCTTGAAATGACGGTGGAGACAAGACCAAAGACCATGACAAAAAACAATACTCTTCATGAATAAGAAGGACGCTGCCAACTCTTCCCAGGAAGCAGACAGATGTGAGAGATTATGAGTGTCAACTGTGACTAAACAGAAGACTACGCTCGAACCCCATAGATTTGGAGACACATCTTTTATCTAAAAATCTAACATAGAAATTATTCAGACTGAAAGGATCCCTGCAGGATTGTTGTTAGTCTTGGTTCTGTCGGGAAAACAAAATCACTTTAGTGAAATAATTGGTTTAATACATGCATTAGACTACGTGAGTGTAGGGAGAGCTGGAGAGCTTGGCAGCTTCAGCCAGAAGAACTAGTGCCAGATTCAGAATTTGTATGTTGCCAAACTCCCACTGCTTCCTTACAGGTGGGAGGTAAGGAAATCAAATATCAGAGCTTTCTATGGAACTCCTAAATTAGTTGGTTCTCAAATCTAGGCTGGTTAAAACCTCTTATTAGCATTTTTCTCAGTAAAATGAAGTGAGTGCTTCTCTTGTGCTTGGGGACAATGTGCTGTGGCTCTTCAATCTGTCCACCAGACTGGAATAAAATACCTTCTAAATATTGTATTTGTTTTTTCTTATCGATAGAAAATAACCCAAGGTTTCAAAAAAAAAAAAAAAAAGACAATAACACAAGGTTTATAGAAAAAAGTTCTGGAAGGAAAAGGAAATTCCCTGCTTTCTCTCGATAGTGCAGTGGAAATTGCAAAAGGAATGGTGAGGTTGACACCAAGTCAGTATCGGACAACCTAGCCCGGTGCCCAGCAGGAATGAATGCATTCCCATTCCCGGTAGATACTTCTGCAACCTGGCAACATGAGAGATTTCTCCTGCCGACAATTCCTTTGAGAATTGTTCACACAGAAAATTACAAAGCACAGAAACTCTTCCTCTCCTCTGAAAGTGAGCTGGCAAAAAAAGAAAAAAAAAATCATATCCAAGATTATACAGGTATATGACAGTCTGAAATTTATTTTATAATATTCATAAATTATTCAAAGAGATAAAAAAGAAATTTTTAATGGTCTTAAAATGTTCTAAAATATATAAATGTACATATATAAATGTACAAATGATTAATATTGCCATTTATATGGAGAAGTGATGTATTATGAAGTTAATTAGTTACTTGGTAATTGATTTATTTGGCCACTAGTTCTAAGAAAATACCAAAAGTAAGTACATCACAGTGAGTTTAAGATTGATGATTCTATTAGCCAGATAGTCTAAAAGTCCAAATACATGTCTAAAGAAACAACAGTGGGTAAGAAAAAAGAAAGGGAATTTATCTCCAAATGGAAATGAATTAATTTAACCAGAAATATTAGAAAGATTATTTATTTATTTATTTTTTGAGACAGAGTCTAATTCTGTTGTCCAGGATAGAGCACCTTGGAGTCAGCTTATAGCAACCTCAAAATCCAGGGCTCAAGAAATCTTGTCAACCTCCCAAGTAGCTGGGACTACAGGCACCCACCTCAATGCCTGACTAATTTTTTTCTGTTTTTAATAGAGATGGGCTCTTGCTCTTGCTCAGGCTGATCTCGAACTCTTAAGTTCAAGCAATCCACCCACCTTGGCCTCCCAAAGTGCTAGGATTATAGGTGTGAGCCACCACGCCTAGCAGAAAGATGTATTTTTAAACTGAAAGAGCACAGTGAGTTCTGAGTAAGAAAACAAAGAATATCCACTTTGGGAATGTCAAGGTACAGACACAGTGCTTCTATTTACTTCTGTATGTAGGTATGTTATTGAGGTAATAACCAAATAACTGAGAGATACAGGAAAGTGTAAAATCTCTTCCCACTCTAATAGTGATTTGATGTGATAAAGGTGAACTTTAGTTTACTCATCTGAAAACTGTAAATAACATTATGGCTTCTACCAGCATTGGAGGGATAAGTTCAATTCAAATGCAGCTATGATACAATATTTTAAAGAATGTAGGGAAATATGTGACTAGGAGCTGCTTGCTATGTCATCACTCATTTGAACACTTAGGGTGCCATCATGTAACTTTCATTTATTCAATCACTGTTTCAAAGCTTATTTAACATGTTAATTAATATAAAACATAAAATCCTAACAATTATTGAAAAGTAATGGCAGTTATTTAGGGAAGAGTACTGTAAGAAATGCAAACTTTTAAAAATCCTCATTTCCATTGAAGTAACCTAACCCTATTTAAATGATGTTATTAGATGAATTAATATGCTGCAGTAAGTAAGTACAATTTCAAGATCAAACATTGTTTCAAATATAAGAATAATTAACGATAAAGACTGAGGGCTTCAGGTTGTTCTGACCTCTTTAGAATTACATCTAAACAGATTAATTATCCAGCTTTGTAGACGCCATATTGATTTGTCATTTTTCAAGACTGGATCGAGTAATATGAGACTGAGTATATGGAATAGTCACTCTATTACCCTAAGCATTTACAAAGGCTTTCTTTTACAGAAGATGATTTAGAAGTCAAGACTAAACACAAATCTTTCTGATATTAGTGGTATAAACCACCTTGGATTTTTGGGAACTTGTATTAATCATTGAATCAACAAATAAGTAGTAGAAGACTTGAGAGTTTAAAAATGGAAGAAAGACAAATTTATTTAGTTTCTTTTTTTGTTTTTATTTTCATAGCGTCATTACAAAGTGAACCTTCATTTATTTTATAAAACACGATGTGTTATATATAGAAAATATTTCAGAAAAAATTCAGGTTTATAATACAGTGATTTGTCTAAGAATCAATGGCTTTAAAACCAAATTATTTCATTCAAGGATTACATACAATTTCATGATGAAAACAGATGTCTGTATAAGCAGCTTTATGATGAAAAGTCATCAGTAGCATCTTCTACAATGAGATCAAAACAAATTGCACCCATCTTAATTAAGGCTATGACGTCCTTGAGGCTCATCCTCAGACAGAATTCTTTTGTATAATCATTTTCTTTTCTGTTGGTAACCACTTTCTGGGACTCTTCTACTTTATCATATTCCCCTGTCTATAAATCAAAAAATGATTTGATATTCAATTATTTGTACTTTTTAACATTCTATACTTAATTAGAATTGATTCACAATTAAATATGAATTAATTATGGCTTTTAAATTTACAGATATGAGTGACTGTCTAATTAGAGAGTGAGCCTTAACAATGCTGGCTGACTCCAGTTAGAAACCAGTGAGGATGGGGTACGGAGAGGAGAGGGAAAAGGCAACCCCTGAGGGCTGGTATCAGCCAGAAGGAATTAAAATCTCCCAATGACTACAGCTCTCTGAGCAGCAAGGGGTTATTTGCATCTACTTCGACTGAAAACAGCATGAAACATTTAACAGTTTACTTGCTCCCCAAATTGATGATTTTGTTCAATCATAGGCAGTATTGAATCCTGACTCATGAAAGTACCTCCAAAACAACTTCTTGATGAGATGATGCTGAGTTCATTCATTAACCGTGATAAGGGAGAACACTACGTCAGCAGAGGAAAAGAGATATTTATTGAAATTTTGAAGTCTGATTTAGATGGATCTTCCAATCGGAGGGACTTACTTAGAACTGGGCAAAAATCATCATACAGTGATTTAGAATTGTAAACACAAACACAGCGAGGAGAGAATTCTGAAGTGTATAATTCAAAGGGTCTTGACATTTGCTATTTAGAAAGTTCCTGGAATGAAAATAGAATCATTTGCAATTTTAATCTTCTTGGGCAAGAGGTTGCTGTAATATTAAAGTTAAGTTGATGAAGTCAGTGGAGGAGGAAAGGCGTGTTAATGTAGACAGGAAGTTCTGTAAATGCAGATAGTCTGAGTTCTCAGCAGGGAATCCCACCATAACAGTGTGGAGACTGATGAAGCAGGAGTGAGGAAAGCAGACTCCGTAACAGAGAAACAGCAAGTTTAATGAAGAGAAACAATTAAACACAAAGAAACGAAGTTACAAAACCGGATTTTAAAATAAGTGTATCTTTAAACATGTATGCATGTGCAAATGCGGTGACACCATCAAGTAAAAGGAGGGCTTTAAAAAAATAACGAAACCTTTCAATAGTTAACCTAAATGGATACTGTTGAAAAGTAAACTAATCAGAAACATTTCTAATTGCTCATTACTCTCAAAGGAAAGGGAACTGGGAAGTAGGAGAGAAGAGATAAGGGACTTGGGGAAATCAGACGATCCAACATCTAAATTGTTGGAATGCCAGAAAAGAAACAGGAAACCGAGGAGTCACTGATGCACAAATCAGTTCCATCTGAGTAGGTCTGAAGACAGTTAAACATGCATTTGTATCCTAATCGAGTGTTTTAATTTCAAAGTAGAATGAAAAAGAAAATTATGCTTCGTGGAACAATGCCCTGTTCGTGAAGAAATCATTATAATTTCAGGAGCTGCAGAAATGCTCCTGAAACTGCACTAGATGATGGTCCTAGAAAGTTCTCTGTATTTGTCACAATGTGCAGTGCCTTAGGACAGGGGTGGTCTACCCATGCATGAGATGAAGGTCTTTGTTTTGTGAACGTGTCCGGGGGTTATGAGTGTGAGGAAACTGCATGAGAGCTTCCCTGTGACTAGAAATTCTTAAGGTGGAAATGTGTGCATTCTGCCATGTGCAAGTTTTTGCATCCCCTGAAATTCTGTTTGCTGCAACCAGCACAAAGTAGACAACGGATGGCATGTCCCTTGCCTCCAAACTTTTCTCAACTTCTTTGATTGGAACCAAATCTGTCTGCCTTTCAAATTTCTAGCAGCAGCCCTTTCTTGACCTTCGCCTCATCCTTGAGATGCTTGCGGATCTGATGAGGGGAGTGTTCAGTCCTTATTAGGTCCCTCAACCTCTCCAAAAAATCTACACACTGACTATCTTATGAGTCATTTGGTTGTCATTTTGGATAATACTAATAACATTTTCCTATCCAAATCCATGTTCCCTATTACCACAAAATACATTGTTACATACCTTTCATTTCTACATCTGGTTGTAAAATTCTTTGAAAAATGTGCTATCAAAATAAATTCATTTTATTAAAAAAGGTACTCATGTTTCTTCACAGTGGGTATTAGAAAGCTAAGTACCAACTGTCAACTGCTCTTTACAAATGACACAAGGTAGTTATCATGCTATTGTGGACCAGGAACCACAATTTTATCTTGAAGCTGTTAAAAAGAAACGTACTAAAATGACCTTTAAAACCAACTTTGTTCTATGATTAGGTTCATAAAGACTGTTAACTGTTCTCACAGAGGAAATAGAAGCATCCTACCTCGCTCCGGTACCCACCATTACACCAGGATTAGAGTTCATCTGCTGTTTCTATTCACTGATTTTTTCAGCACTAATATTAACAAGTCTTCATAAACTTTATCATAGAGTTTACATATGAATGAGAATGAGGGTGCTATGTTTACATTTTTCTTCATTGTTAAACAGTAATAAAATATGGAGTAAGCAATAAGAGAATCACCATGGAAGGATCATTGCAAGAGAGGAAAGGACTACTTCAATGAGAGAGGGGAGAACACTGCTCTCCTTCAAAGGAGAGAACACTGCTCATCAGATCTTCAAGTATTTCCAAGAGGAGGCAAGTAATGTTTTGTTTCTTTTGCAGGGAAGTATGGACAAGGCTTAAGGAAGAACAAATCTGTGGGATCAAATAGGACGTGAGAGAATTTTCACTAAGGCCAGCCTATTCTCGGGATGCTGCTGATGTAGAGCTGCATTCAGACCAAAGTCAAAGTCCTGGGGAAGGAGAGAAGCTTCCCCAGAGTGTGCTGTCACGGGGATGGTTGTGTTTTAACCAGCCTCTTATGGTGCCTGATCAGTGGGGCCAAGCAGTTCAGCCAATCGTTCTTGCAACAAAGAATGAGAATTGGGAGGGTCTGTGTGGTTTTGTCACAGGTTAACAGGCGCCCTCCATGAATCTTGTGTAAATCATTTGAAAAAGGTGGTTCACTGTGGGAGGACTTTGCAAGGGATGCAAAAGGGTGGGGATGTCTTAACTTTTATCATTACCAGTATTGCAGGGGTTAGGGACAATTCAACATTCTAACTAGGAACATTGCAAATAGGCACCAGAAATACTGAAATATATGTCTTGAAATTTTAAAGCAAAACATCTATAAAATCTCTTACAGTCATCAGTAAGGTTGAAGATGAAACATTTAAAAGTTCTTCTTGAATAAAGGAAGATATGAATAGAATTTGAATTAGACTGTTGCATTCCTTGTTTCTCCTAAGTGGTAAATGCATACTTTAATAAAAAGAAATGTTTTCTGTTAGTACTTAGACACCTTAAAACTATAAGACTTCCATCTCTATAATTATTAATATTTTAATGGAACATAAGTTATGAATTTTACCAACACATACTGGAATATTCATATTTTAATTTGAATTAGAAATGACTAGGCTTCTCTTTTCCTACTCATCATATAGAAATGAGTACCTAAATATTCCAGTGTTACAGATAGACTATAAGTCAAAATAATTATAGAACATAAACTACAACTATTCTATAATAAGAATTCCAAAGTAATACACTATAGATTTTGAGAGACGCCTGACTTCTGATGCTGATTCTGCCATTTATTGCATTGTTTTGTCATGTTGGTAAGTGATTTACTTCCCTGTGCCACATTTTTATATCTATGAAGTCATAATATTAATGCTTCATAAACTAAATGAGAATAAATGGTCATGAGCTAAAACTTGGCCTTCTCCAGAAGTATTGTAGGACAAAGTTTAGATAAATTCAATAACATTTTATAATTAAAAACTTACAACCAATCAACTATAGAAGGAATGTAACTCAACACAATAAGGCTATATATGTGAAACCCACAGCTAACATTATACTGAACAGTAATAAATTGAAAGCTTTTCCTCTGAAATGTGGAACAAGACAAGGATGGCAATTGCCATTCCTGCTAGCCAGATCAATAAGGCAAGATAAAGAAGTAAAGGGCATCCAACTTGGAAAGGAAGAAGCCAAACTTCTGTTCTACGAAGATGACACAGTCTTATATAGAGAAAACCTTAATCACGCCACCAAAAAGTGTTAAAACTAGTAAATTCAGTAAAGTTATAGGTATATAACATTCCTGTACGGGAATATAAAATCTACATAAATAATCAGTACTGTTTTTACACATCAATTACAAAGTATCTCAAAAAGAAATCAAGAAAGAAATTCCATTCACAATCCCTACTAAAAATATAAAATACTTAGTACTAAATCCAATGAAGAAAATGAAATTCATGTATTAACATCAGAAACACTATGTGTATCTGTGGATTTTGCATCCATGGAATCAACCAACTATGGACGGAAACTATTTTATTTTATTCTTATTTATTTATTCATTTATTTTTTGCAGTTTGTGGCCAGAGGCTGGGTTTGAGTCCCCCACCTCTGGTATATGGGGCCACAGTGCACTACTCCTTGGAGATATAGGTGCCACCCAGGAAACTATTTTAAAAATAAGTTGCACTTATGCTGAACCATTGATGAGAAAAATTAAAGAAAAAACAAAAATAATGGAGACATCTCAAGCTCCTGGACTGGAAAAAGGAATATTGTTAAAATGTCCAGACTTCCCAAAATGATCTACAGATTCAATGCAACCTCCATCAAAATACCAATGACATTCAACACAGAAGTAGATAAAGACAATCTTAAAATTTATATAGAATCAGAAAAGATTGCAAATAGCAAAAGAAATCTTGAGCGAAAAGAATAGAGTTGGAAGGCATTAGACTACCTTACTTAAAGATACGCTAAAAAAAGCAACAGTAACCCAAACAGTATGATGCTAGCATGAAGCAGGTCGCATAGATGATAGAAGAGAATAGAGGACCCAGAAGCAAATCTGTTCATTTATAGTCAACTCATCTTTGGCAAAATTGCCAAGGACACACGGTGGGAAAAGGACAGTCTCTCAGTAAATGGTCCTGAGAAGCCTGGATATTCACATACAGAAGAACAACACTGAACCCTGACCTTTTGGCACTAATTTACAAACAAAGTAATGTAGATTTAACACTTAAAAGTAAAAACTCAAACTATAAAATTACTGGAAGAAAATATAGGAGAAATGCTTCACGACATTGGTTTAGGCAAAGATTTTATGAGAAAGACCTAAAGAGGACAAACAACAAAAGCAAGGACAGACAAAAGGGACTACATACCACCAAGGGATTCTACACAGCCATCCTCTCCACAAAGGCGTCTACACAACAAAGAAAACAGTCAAGAGATTGAAGAGATTGAAGATTCTGTGTGGCACCGCAGAATAAGAGAAAATATAGGCAAACTATGCTTTTTACATGGGGTTAATATTCAGAATATGTAGTCAACCCTTTGTATCTATCTGTGGATTTTGCATCCATGGAATCAACCAACTATGGATAGAAGCTTTTTAAAAAATAAGTTGCACGTATGCTGAACATGAGCAGACTTTCTTTTTTGCATGCCATTATTCCCTAAACCAGGTGTCCTCAAACTATGGCCCATGGGCCACATGCAGCCTGCCTAGGACATTTATCCGGCCCACTGGGTGATTTTTTTTGCCACTGCTGCCTGTCCTGCTTAGCAGCCAACTTGTCCCAGGGCCCACAGTCTGGCCCTCCAATCTGAGGGACATTGAACTAGCCCCCTGTTTAAAAAGTTTGAGGACCCCTGACTAAATCATACAGTATTACATAACATAACTATTTATAGAACATTTAAATCCTAATAGGTATTGTAAGTAAACTGGAGATAATTTAATGGATTTCAGAGGATCTAGAAATTTGGACATTTACAGATTTTGATATCTGTGAGAAGTTCTGGAATTGGTCACTTGTGGATACTGAGGGATGAATGGAGAAGACACTCAAACAATTCAATAGCAAAAAAAAAAAAGATTTAAAAGTGGGGAAAAGATCTGAAAGTTATTTCTACTTTTTTTTTTTTTTGAGGGAGAGTCTCACTTTGTCACCCCATTAGAGTGCTATGGCATCATAGCTCACAGAAATCTAAACTCCTAGGCTCAAATGGCTCTCTTGCCTCAGCCTCCAGAGTAGCTGGGACTACAAGTGCTCATCACAATGGCTGGCTATTTCTAGAGAAGAGGTCTCACTCTAGCTCAGGCTGGTCTCAAACTCCTGAGCTCAGATGACCCGCCCACCTCAGCCTCCCAGAGTGCTGGTTTACAGGCATGAGCCACCACACCCAGCCCACTGAAAGGTATTTATTTATTTTTTTCTTTTAGTGAGACTCTGTCTCACTTTGTTGCCCTTGATAGAGTGCTGTGGCATCACAGCTCATAGTAACCTCCAGCTCTTGGGCTTAGGTGATTCTCTTGCCTCAGCCTTCCAAGTAGCTGGGACCACAGGTGCCCGTCACAACATCTGGCTGTTTTTTGTTGCAGTTTGGCTGGTGTCAGATTCAAACCCACCACCCTCAGTATATGGGGTCAGCACCCTACTCACTGAACCACAGGCATCTCCCTGAAAGGTATTTCTTAAAAGAAGATATAGAAATGGCCAAAAGTATGAAAAAATGTACATCCTTAACCATCAGGGAAATGCTAATTCAAGCTGCAATTAGATATGATCTTACCCCACTTTGAACGTCTGTCATCAAAAACATCATAATAAATGCTGACAAGAATGTGAAAAAAGTTGAATTCTTATACACTGTCGATGGAAATATGAATTAGCATAATCGGTATGAAAAAAAGTATGAAAGTTCCTGAAAACATTAAAAATAGTACTACCATATGATCTAGCATTTCTACTACTGGGAAGAGAAATCGGTATGTCAAAGAAATTTCTGCACTCCTCTATTTCTTGCAGCATTATTCACAGTCATCAAGATACAGCATCAACCAAAGTGTGAATCTATGGATGCATGGATAAAGAATATGTGGTATGGTTACACAGTGGAATTCTCTTTAGCTGTAAAGATTCCCCCACGTCCTATCATTCACAACAACATGGATGAGCCTGGAAGATATTTGGCAGGTAAAATAAGTCCAACAGAGAAAGATAAAACTAGTGCAAGATATCAATCATATGTGGAATCCACAAAAGCTGGTCTCACAGAGATAGGAAGCAGAATAGTGGTTACCAGGGGCTGGGAAGCATAGCAGGGCTGGGACGATAAGGGCAGATTAATTAACGGGCACAAAATTACATTTAGGAAGAATAAGTGGTAGTGTTCCATTATACAGTAAAGTGAAAATAGTTGAATAATATACTATATGTACTGTAGAGCCTCTATAAGTTGACCACCCAAGGGACTACAGCAAACAGGCAACACGCAGAGACAGTCAGCATAAGGAAGTCTGCCTTCTGTACTTAGATGTACATGTACTGCATGTCCAGGTCAACATAAGGAGGTGGTCAGTGGGAAGGTGGTCACACTGGAGATTCTACTGTATTTCAAAATGGCTAGAAGAGAGGATTGGGAATGTTCTCACTCCAGGGAAATGCAAAGGTTCAAGGTGTGAACATGCTAATTACACTAATTTTATTTTGATACATTTCACACAAGTGTCAAAACAATATACCATACCCCACAGATACGTACAATTATTGTTGCAATTAAAAAGTTTTTTAAGGGAGTGTAAGTAGGCAAAGTCCGTTTACTGCATGCAGATTAAAGACCCAGTAAAATAAAATAACAAAATATAAGGTGGACAAAAACACTTTGATTTGATACATTTCTTTATGAGTGAGTTCTAATAATATGGATAGTCAGTACTTGATGTCTAAATATGAGAACTGATTGAATTTATCTAGCAAAGGGGCTACAATTCCAACCCTATCACCTACTGAACTCTCTCCTTGGTCTGCCAACATATCACATAAAACTTTCTTACTTTTGATGGCTATTTTTGTAGAATAAAATCCCCAAACATGCCATGCTTATATTTGCTCATATTTTGTAAACTTATAAAATGTTTTCCACCAGCAATAAAAAATATTAGAGGTGAAATTTCAGAAGTAAATCATTTTCATGTTGGACCCCAAGAGTTTCCTCAACTAGCATAATAATAACTAGGTCATTATTCCACTGAGAATGGAAAATGAATGTTCATAAATAATTGAGTTTTTAAAAGCCACATAACAAGGACTTTTAAATGTCACATTTACTTACCAAGTTCACCTTTTGTTCTGCCATGTAATTTTAATGTATCTTCATGTGTACTGTACATGATTCCATCCTGTAGAATTATCTCTGGAGAATGACGCATTTCCATAAGTCAGACTACAGGAAAAATTCTAGAGGAATCTTTGAGATTTTTAATTGCAGAAGGAGACATTACTATTCAATACTGAGTAATTTTTAATGCTTATGAACATCCTTGATAATCATATTACGCTGTTTCATAAGAGTGTCAGAAAGCAGTGAGTGAACCTATAATCATTTAATAGCAATTAACGAGAAAATTTTCGTGACTTACTTCTTCCTTTTATGCCTGTTTTTGTCAGGGAGATTTCATTACTACACTATAGCACATCTTTTTTGGCACCAGTGATAGAAGTCTGTTAAAAAGTAAATTAGGTCATAACACACAGAGAAAATGGGACTATTCAAAGGCCATGTGCAATTATCTGAGGGCCCTCAGGAGAACAAAGTGAAGCCTTTGCTACTAAGAGTAGAGTCAGCAGCTGACGTCTATCTACATGCAGTGAAAAATCAACCAAGTAATATGGGAAAACAGTTTAATACAGCATCCATTCTGTAACCTTATCTCACTTTGCATTTAACCTGAGCAACAGCCACGGGTTCCAAAAGACCAAAATGTCTGTTAAAAGTGTGCAAAGCAAAGCAGTCAATGTACTGCCTAAGCCCCTGACATTGGTTGCTTCCGTTATTGTTATTTTTTTTTCTCCTTGGTGTACAAAGATTGTGAGACTAGAAAAAAATAAAAAAGCAAAAGAAAATGCACTAGAATTACTTTATCCAAAGCATTTTTCTCTATAAAATACCCATATAAGCAACATTCTTTGCAAATAGAAACAGAAACCAAACCCTTAGAGGTTAAGCCTAAGTATGTGTATCTGATTCACAGTGTTACTAAATTATTGTTGTAGTTCATAAAGTCAATTTCAAGTGCTTAAAACATGCACATACACAAACAGACACAGTGGATGTTTTTCTTTAGAATGCACGGATAGAATTTATATTTCCTCAACAAGAGTAATCCCATTTACTGTCATTTTCAGATGAATATACCAAGATTCACGGAGGTTAAAAGTATTTCCAGGGATGCAACACTAAAACTACAAAAATTTCAGGTCTAGAATCTAGTGTGCATTTCATTAACATTCTATGCGTTAGGGAATGAAACTCCAATTTGAACAGAGGCCATCCAGGTAGCACAGGCAGAGGGCTGTGCTGAGTTGAGGAAGGTGAATTAAGAGGTGCTTGCCCTTCTAATAGAGCCAACGATTACCTTATCTCAAGCCAGTTGATTCCATGAGGTAATTAGCCTAGTATTTTTAGTAATTCTCATATTTTTTCAAGAGAAGCTAGAAATTCCTATTTTAATGTGAATTCTCAACATTATAAAGGTAGGCAACCAGTTCCATATTGAGAGGCACTACTTCAAAACAGCAGTCCACAGTTAGAATTCATCTATACCCAAACCCTTTGCCCTAGTAAGTCGGCACCATTAATCCAGAAAGCAGTCTTAATTCTCAGTTCAACCTAAAATGGAAAGTATCGCAACAAAGATAAAGACCAGAAATCTTAACTCGTACTTATGTTCTTGTTCCATGGGCAGATTATGAAGAAATTTAAATCATGACATGTTTAGTGTAAGCAATTAAATACACAGGAAGAAATGCTTTCTTCAAACATCTTTAGAGTCCATCTGGTGACAGAGAAGACAGAATTAACAGTCTGCTATGTAAGTGGGGGTCAAAAGTTTTATTGGGTAAATTCTGGGGCTTCTCCAGAGTTAGCGGTGGTACTATGTTAATGCTGGTTTAGCGTTGTGGTGACAGCGCTGATAGAAAGGCTGACTTAGGTGTATGTGTGGTGGACTTTAGTCTTCACAGCCTTTATCTCGTTCAATAAAACCATTCCACATTCTTTGGGTTCTTAAGACAGAACCTTGCACTGTTGCCCAGCTAGAGTGTGGTGACATCAGTCTAGGCCACACCCCTGGGTTCAAGGAATCCTCCTGCTTCAGCCTTCTGAGCAGCTGGCACTACAGGCACTCACCATAACACCCAACTAATTTTTCTATTTTTAGTAGAGACAGGATCTCACTCTTGCTCAGGCTGGTCTTGAACTCCTGAGCTTAAGTGATCCTCCCAACTCGGCTTCCCAGAGTGCTAGTGAGGGAGGATACCCAAGAAAAGGAAAGTCTAAAGGCACAAAGGCATCTCACGGATGCCCAGGGACACCCTTGCCAAGTCTTCCCATGGTAACTTGGCTCTTAAGAATTTGTAAAACTTAGCTCCCTGGGTCCTTGAAACTAATGTTTACTACTTGCTTCCACTTCTGTAAACCCTGCACATGCCTTGACAGCTCCAGCCAGAGCAATATGGTAATTCCTTTGTCTGTCTAATTGTGAGTCCTTCAATAAAAGGACAGGCACAGGAATGACTGGGGGGCTCAGCCGTTGTTGGACTTTAGTCTGCCGTGGCTCTGCAGGCTGAAGTAAAGCCTTCCCTCTTTTAGACATGGGTGCTCAGGTATTTCTTTCTCTCCGTTTGCAATTGTTTACCTGCAACACTAGCATTACAGGTGTGAGCCACCACACCCAACCAGATTTAGAAGGCTGTCCGTAAAGTTTGCGGGTAATGTATGTAAAATAGTTTAACATAAATTCCACACGAATTTTATGGATACCCTGTAGATGCAAGGTAATTTATATAGGAACATTTTAAAAGGTACTACATTGTAGAGCCTAGATTAAATTAACAAGACATCAGGAATTAATTTAATAAGATGATAGGTAAGTGAAAAAAATACTGGGCAATTGCTACATTTATGGCTACACTGATTAGAAGTGAAAAAATAGTTTCTTTGGTCTGAAAGGACGGGAAGAAAAGAGTCTGCAAAGGAAGGTGGTGGGAATCAGGTTTGGAACAACAATTTTGTTGGGACTGTTGATCTACAGTAATTATTATATTTCTTTTTTAATGACTAATTTGTTTTTTAAAAACCAACAACTAAATAAAGTAGATAAAACATAGACCAGAGATTGAGAAGGTGTTATGAAAACAAATTATGATTAATTCTGATTTGTGCAACTGAACAAAAGATGTAAATCTCACAAAAGCATAAAGCCAAGCTGGCATTTTATACAAACACAACTTTAGCTTATAACCATGACCCCACTTCCAACAAGATGCTGTTCCTTCCTAATTTCCTTCTTTTCTGACACTCGGGTGCCAGTAGGGAGACTAAGCTAGTGGGACGACATCCATAGCCACATACTGTTTGCATTTCTAGTTTGCAAGAACACGTTTCTTAGAACACAGGAAATGAAAAATATTTTACTCTAGAAACAACCAGATAACAATTACTCTTCTTTATCCCTGCACTGAATTATATTATTTTATCCTTTACTAGGTAATAGGATAGTGCATAGACAGAAATGGGAAGATCTGATATTGTCTATCCAGCACCAAGCCCCAAGTATGAGTGTTAAGTTCTAAGGAAATAATAGTTTTAGTAGAATTTCCCAAGACCCACATTTTTAGGACCTGAGAATACACTTCATTATAGCACAGTTTGAAATTTTGCATCCTCTTGAGTGATCCTCAGGTAGGTAGCAGATAGAGCTATATCTTGTTCAGCAGATAGTACCAGATATGGATGGACACAGGCTTGGCCTGTTGCTTATGAGAGATGCCCAATAAGAGAAGAATCCCAATGAAAATGGTGCTAGAGGAGTACCTTTCATTAAAGTCAAACGGTTACAGTACGGGAACCTGTAAGGTTACCACCGGGAACACTAAAACGTATCCATTTGTATGCTGTCCCTTTAATTTGAGCAATTATATGCTATATTTTTAATTATTTGTCTCAATTCTTTAAAAGTATACTAATCATAGACTACTAAGCACAATTAGAAAATGAAAAAAATGTTTTATTGTAAAAGAATATTTTAAGTATTTAGAAGATGGTGTTTTTTAGCTCCTGACCAGGTGTGGTGTCTTCTTTATTATAATCTATTCTTGTGGCTAAAACTTTCTAAATGAAGAAGATGTTGATAGTTAAAAATACGTTTACAGTGAGTCCATGAAGTGGTGATATGTAGCAAGGAAACCATTTGGGGCTTTCTGATGTTTTCAAGAAAACTTTATTATGTATAAACGTTGCCCTCTAATTGATTTTTAGTAACCATTAGCTTTCGATCTGAACACATTTTTCCTCACAAACGTCAACCATGATGGAAGCAAACGTCCTTCATAAAAACACATTACTCTCTCTTTCATTAAATATGTAAAAGATGAAAGTCTGAAGCTCAGATAATGAATGAAAAGTTATTATTGTAAGATGAGCAATAAAATCAGGTCATGTCACATGTCTACCATTCAGAAAACTGAACAAAATTTCATGTATCACTTTCAGAAATAGTTCTCAGAACTAGTTTGCCACTAGTTTCAACACTAGTTAAGACATTCAAGCACTGAGGTCCTGCTTTAGAAAGACAGGTAAATGGAATTAATTAGTGCTATATGCTATTACATGGCAGATATGCCCAGTATCTAAGACAGTGCTGAGCATGGAACTAAAGCTCTTTAAAATGGATGAATAGATGAATATATTGATAAATACAACTATCAGTTAAAATATCCTGCAAATGATGAGATTAAGTGGACTCAAGCCAACTCAAGTAGAAAACAAAATCATTGGAACAACAATAGAAAGATCACAGAATGAATGGAAGTCAGAGATAATAGCTAATCGGGAAAGTGCTCCACGTTAATAAACAAATTTACAGATCAAATTGGTGGAGATGGCATGGTGGTGACATTGCTGTGGAACACTCATGTCATCTCTACTGACCTCATAGTGCCACTATCTGTGATGTGAATTCCCAGTTTACTGAGACTTGGTTAGATGTCCCAGAGGGATTATTTGGCTCTTCAGGATTTTATAGTAGAGTATCAGAACCCGTGCTCCCAGGAACACTTACACAATAGAAATACTGCTAAAGTAGAAAGTTAGTTTCATGACATTTTAAATAATAGAAAAGTTCATTGCTATACTAAAGAATATTATACCATCCTTTCCTAGAAACATATTTTTATGTAAACATACATATTTATAAACATGTTTCTTATTAAAAGATGTACTAAAATGAAAACTATAATTAGTTTGAATTTTGAGATGGCAAGTTTATATTTTTTGTTTTCCTGTATTTTTATTTTTAATAAAAATAAATATTTGGATAAAACTAATTATAAAAGAATGAAAGAGAATTTGTTGATTTAAATTATACATTCCCTGATTCTTTTATACATTAGTTTATTCAATAAATGTTTATTGAATACTATATTTTAAAAGCTTTCAGAAACTAGTTTGTCTACTGCAGTGAACAAAAAGCCTGGGTCCTTCCCTTCATGAAATGAATACTTAATTAGGAAAGAACACACTATTCAGATTCACAAAGAACTAAAAACTTGTTGATGTGGATGGACAGGTCATTTAATCTATAATATAAGGTTCAACTGAGCAATGGAATAAAATATGAGACCTAAAGAATAAAAGAGTTTTCTGAGAAAATTTGAGGTAGACCAATCTATGCCAGGGGCAAGCATATTTTTCTGTACATTGTAAATATTTTCAGCTCTGCAGGTCATGTGGCTTCTGTTGCAGCCATTCAAGTCCACCATTGCAGGAGAAATGGAGCTACAGATAATGCACAATAAAAAAAAAAATTCCAAATAAATTTCTTACAGTATGCTTTATAAATATTTTAGGATTGCATATTTTGAATATATAATAACATTTTGGACATTTAATCTAGATTTTTTTTGATTTTCAGTAATTCTACTGACTTTACTATGGATATCCTTAAGTGATGCAGAGAAAGCTTTTAATAAAATTCAACTCCCATCTCTGAGGAAAAAACAATCTGAGAAAAATGGGATTAGAAGCAATATTTTTTGTGTGTGTGACAAGAAGTATCGACAAAAATCATACAACAAACATTATATTATGGTGAAATATTAGAGGCATTCTTCCTGAGATGGATACAAAGAAAAGTACACTGGCTGTAATCACTTCAATTCAACATTCCTCTAAATGTCCTTGCCAGTGGAATAAGAGCAAATAAATGACCTTCTAAGGACCAAATTCAAAAACTAAAATGTATTGCTTTCCCACATAGCAACTAGCACAGAAATTAATGAATAATCTATTTATAAACAAATGTAATTGACAATATAATTTTTAAAAATCTTTGGATTTATGGTCAGTTCATGAGTATTAATTTTGTCTGCCTGTTACCAACAACAAAAATTCTAAAATGAAATAAAATACTGTTTGCAAGAATATCAGCAATCATCTAAAGGATAGAAATAATTCTAAATGGTATGCAAAAACTCAGCACAATTTTTAAAAAATATTATGAATAATAAATGTCTCAAATACTTTGACAGTTATCACATCCAAGGATTAGTATACTCAGTATTTAATATGCTATATATAAATTCAATATAATTCCTATGTGTAGATATGTGACTATACGTGAAAGTTATTATTCATATGTACTATATATGAGCTCAATATGATTCCAGATAAAATGGTAAGATTGTCTATGTGTGTGTGTGTAAAATTTATTCTAAAATTGATTCGCACACAAAAAGAACAGCCAAAATTGGAGGACTCACACTGTAAATGATACAATTTAATACAAATATACTAATTAAAATAGCATGATTAATTAAGGCAATGCACATATGCATAAAAGTTAAGAACAACTCAATGGGCTAGCAGAAACAGAACTACACTTATATAGACCTTTTAATTATCACAGAAACAAACGACAGATAAATTGATGATTATGACCTTAACCCTATTCACATCATATGTTAAACCACATTCTAGGTGAGGGTGAAGGTAGAGGATCTCAATCTACAAGGTAAAAACCATAAAGCTTCCAATAGATAACATTGCAGAAAAATGCGTGAACTTGGAATAGGATGCCAATTTTTGAACAGGACAAAAATTACAAGATTTGAAGAACATGTACAGTGTTTAAGTTAGGAAATTGTATTCATTCGTAGCTATCGATAGCATGTAAAGTGCAGAATATTAAGAAGAATGATACATTTCCTGCCTATTTAACCATCAAGCTGTAATTCCATAAAAGCTGTAAGTATCTAGAGCTATTCTCTGAGTAAAAGAGAAAAGACAAAAAATCAACCTTAATATTGAATAAATATTTCACTGAACAACATTCCATAAATATATAAACAAATTGAAAATCTAATATATTGCCCACTTATATGGAGTTCAGAAACATCCAGACTACGATCATAAACTCAACTGATTGCATTATGGTGTTTTTGATCTAGATTGTGGTTGAATTGATGTATTCATCTTCTTTAATTTAAAGTAATATTTAATTTAGAATATTACAGGAGTACACAGGATTTGGTTATGTAATTTATTTTTTAAGAAAAGACTTTCATGGCTTTGTGCTCATAGCATGGTGGTTACAAAGCCAGCCACATACACCAACACTAGCAGGTTCAAACCCAGTCCGGGCCTGCTAAACAACAATGAGAATTACAACAACAACAAAAATAGCCACGCATTGTGGCGGCCACCTGTAGTCCCAGCTACTTGAGAGTCTGAGACAAGAGAATCACTTAAGCCCAAGAGTTTGAGGTTGCTGTGAGCTGTGACGCCACACCACTCTATGAAGAGTGACATAGAGAGACTTTTTGAGACTCTGTCTCAAAAAAAAAAAAAAGATGTTCATTTTTGATGTAATTTATTGAGCTGATCAGTTTTGACTTATGCATTTACTTTTATGTGTGTACGTGGACAACTGAAAAATAATTTTATCAGGATTCAAAACATCTTTCCATGTAATGTTTA